>CM076578.1:1379175272-1379322772 GCA_034641835.2 Pinus albicaulis | reverse complement strand
TTTTAGTACCAACAAGAAAATCACCACTCTAAAAAAAAAAAAGGTTGAAGCTGCATCAATACGTTTCAAAATTAGCATGAAATTCACTGCTCTAAAAAAAAAAAAAAAAAAAATTGATGCTGCATCAATACGTTTCAAAATTAGCATGAAAATCACTAACATTTTAAAACAAATATTCATACTTCATAAATAAAAATATTTGAGTGTCAAAAATGTGCACCAAAAAAAAAAAAGGAGTGATTCTGCATCACCACTTTTCACAATCGGGTATTTTTTATGCTACCAAAAAAAATAGGTAACAGTGCGATTACCTATTTTATCGGTAATAGTGTTTTTATTTTTTTTAATGTGATCGAAGGTCTGAATGATGACATTAACGAGATGGAAAAACTTCAAAAGTATGTAGCGAAACGCTTCAATCACAACGACAACAACGTTGACGAAAATTGATGGCCAAAGGCTAGATCAGACTGGCTCTATGCAATGGTTGAGCGGCAAGAGGATCGAACATCTTTGATACCAATGTTATGAACAAAGTTCATAAATGCAACAGAATACTAAAAATATTTGGTATATGTAATCCAATATAGGATAGTAATATTTATATAGAAATGTTTAGAGGACATGATATGATTTTATTACAACTGAGGGTCTCATTTATATACCTAGATAGGTACCCATTCATGAATGGTCATGTCCTTAGAGACATGACTCTTCAATACTAATTATTAGTTAATTAATTTGCTTGGAACAAGAAATCCTATCGAAGGGGTATTGGTGGTATAGCATCTTATATTAAGAACATTGTTTCTTCTCACATCCAACATCATACTATCAACCCCTTAAATCAATACATTTGGATTGAGATCTATAATTCTTCCTCCAGTAGGAATTTTCTTTCAATTTTCTATTTCGCTCCTATCAACTCTGCCTGCTATAAGAAAAACAATTTAGATAAGAAATGTCCTTTCACTACCTTAGAAAAAGACATTAAAAACCTGAGGAATGAAAGTAATATCCTTTTGCTTGGGGACTTCAATGCTAGAACTACTACCAACCAAGCTATGATGTTAAGTAACCACTCTAACCCTGACTCATTGTGGCTTGATGAAGATGATGACTTAGCTAATAGATTCAAGAGAACCTCTGAAGACAGAACCGAGAACTTATTTGGCACCAAGCTCCTCAAGCTTTGTAGTTACCGAGCCTGATTATTTGTAATGGTAATATCAAGTGGCCTTCCACTGGCTAGATGACATCTTTACATGGGTTGGGCAGTAGTGTTGTGGACTATGTGATTTCGGACACCCATGTCCTTAACTGTATTACCAACTTTGAGATTCTTAAGGATTTCAAGTGTGACTCTAACCACGAGCCTTTGTCTTTAACCCTCAATCTTGTTATGCATACCAGCCACATGCAGGATACTTGTGAAAGCCAAATACACATTTGTTTCAATCAGAGTAATATAGACCTTTTCTTAAAGGAGTTAAAAAAGGATTTAAGTTCCCTGACTTATAATAACAATATTGATCAAATTTATCACAATTTTACTACTACCCTTTCCACTACCTTTAACAAATTCTCTACTGAGGTTTCATATAAGAAGATTAATATAAATTCCAACCCTTGGTATGACAAAGAATTTAAAAGTGCCAGGAAAACTATTCAATACACTCCTAATGAAATTGTAAAGCTCTGAAATATTAGTATATACAAATTCCTCATTAAAGAGAAGAAGTGGTCATATATTAATAAGAGATGAGCATCTTATTCACCTTTCTAAAGTTGCGCCCAGAAAGTTTTGGCAGAATGTGCTTGTTTGTAAATCTAAAGATAATCATTTGATCCCCTTAGAAAAGTGGGACATATATCTTAAGAAGTTGTACGACTCCCCAGACACCATGGACAACATCGTTAGCACTCTTATTAAGGAAGATATATTTTTTCTTGAGGACGTTGAATTTGGGATTGATAAGCTCACTAGTGGGAAAGCTGATCCAGGTGGATATTGGTGGCCACCCGCCTATTCCACTTGGGGCCCCACCATTGTTTCTTTCAGTTTTTCAGTTTTGGTACAACTTACAATTTTTAGCAGTTTTTCGGGTCCTGAACTTTCGGAGCCGTTTTGAGGCCCTAAACGACGATTTTTGGAAAAACCAGGAGCAACATGGGTCCATGGATCGATGTTGCTCACATCAGATGTTTTAATTCTCGGATAGATATTTCTAACGAGGTATGGTTCGCGTCAAATGGAGATTGTATGCCAAAGTTACATCCCCGGGAATTTGAAACACCAATTTACCAAAACGGGGCCCATAGTTTTGTCGCTTCATCTCCTAGGGTTAGGGTTTTGGATGTTTATGGTTTTCCATTGTTTCTAAATAATAAATAGGCCCTCGAGCCTCATTGTAACTCAGTTCAAAGGCCTGTAGCCACCGCATCTCTTCTCAGAGATAAGCTACCAGCGCCCTAGCTAGTTTATTTCCATTATGTCTGTAAGCAAATTTCAGTTCTTTGATATTAATGAAATGAAGTGATATTTCCGCTGCATCTTTGTCTTTATGGTTATATGTGTATTATGTTGCATTCCTACATAAATCCAGATTAGTGGTATCAAAGCGGTCTGTTTTTTATCGATCCCTCTTTGCATGTCCCCAACGAGGTCGAGGTATAAGGAGTTAGGGCTCGATCTGGTGGAACCTTTGTAAGATCAGCGTCGCAAACCTCGACAGACGCCCATGGGGGACAAAAAGAAAGATGAGGGAGAAGGAGATCCTATCAAAATATTGCTCGAGGAGGCCCTCGAAAAACAAAGGAACGCGATGATGGATAACTTTGCCCAAATCCTTCAACGACTGCCCACCGGCGGCGCATCTGCATCCAGCAGCCACTCTGGAGGCACGACTCCCTTTAAAGTACAAGTAAACTTTGACATTCCCATATTTGAGGTTCAAATAGATGCAGATGCCGTAGATAGATGGTTGAATCTATTAGAATGATATTTCTCGGTTCATGACTTTTCCGACCTGGAGAAGATTATTTTTGCACTCCTCAAAGCTACCCCCCATGTCAAGGATTGGTGGGAAACCTACTATGAGAGAAAGGACAAGACAGAACCCTCTCTCTTCTCAGTCGTACCCACTTGGAATTCTTTCCGAGATGCCATCAAGGAACAATACTATCCTATGGGGAGCTATGAAGACAAGTACATACAATGGACCACGCTGCGGCAACAAAGGGATCTAGATGTGCATGAGTTGATGAATCTGTTCCATACCCTGTGCACAAAGTTGGGTATCAAAGATTCAGAGAAACATTTGGTGCTAAAGTATCGTAGTTGTCTGCATAGATACATTCAGGATGAAATGGAGTTCCTCGACATCTACTCGCTTGGTATGGCATACCGATATGCTGCCAAGATTGAGCATAAATTCAAACAGAAGAAGCGAGACTTTGGATCTACGAATCAAAAGCAAGGGAAAGGTGCCCCAAAATCGTAGAATGAAGGACAAAGCCAAGGCATGGTGGCCCAAGACAACCTTCCAAAGCCACAAGCAAAGAAAAACACCGCGAAGCCAAAGAAGGACACGGGAAAGTGGTGTGAATTCCATAAGAGCTCCACTCACAACACAAGTGAGTGTCGGGCCAAGTAGTCGTTGGTGGCCGAGATAAGGGCTTCTGAATCAGATGCATGCTTCAACTCTAAATCAAAACCTTGTTGGAACACCTAATCCTCCATGGGTAGGTGTGGAATGCGAAAAGTCACAATGGAGTCCAAGTGACCTTGGAATGTGAAACCAAGAGTCACACCATTGTACTATAAATGTACATCATGTATAATGGAAAAATAAGAGAGCTACATGTTTATCCTTGATTGTGTGTTGAGTTTCTTATTGTGTATGTGTTTATCTTTCTCATACACCATGTGTGTGTTTAACATGGTGTTTAACATGGTATCAGAGTTGATACGTTCATAACCAGCTCAACATTGAGTGAGCCATTTGTGTTTATGGCCTGTGCATATCTGCAAAAAATTTGATAATTTTTGCAGCACTCAGAGATTTCTGCAGCAGTCTTTTTTGCCGCATTCAGCTATCTTTCTGTTTTGCAGCATTCGGAAATTCTTGGCAGCATTCAGAAAGTGGTTTTGAAGAAGAGCAGCACTGGTTTTGAAGAAAAGCAGCACTGCACATCTGAAGGTTCTCTAAATTATGATTTTTTCTCTGCATTTTCTACCTTTTAATTTTGCATTGGAGAGCTGCTGAAAATACTGTTCAAAGTGGGTTTCTGAAGAAGAAGTTTCTGGGGTTTTTATTAAAAATTTCTGAGTTTTCTACCTAGAATTTCTTGAAAATTCTGCAATTTCTACAAATTTTCTGCAATTCTCCTTCAGTTGTATTTTTCTGGCGAAATTTACGGCATTTCCCGAAAGAAAGAAAGAAAAAAAAAAGAAAAAAAATCTACAATTACCTTCAAATTCAGAGTTTATTGCATTTCTTAGCTATCCTCTGCTGCTATTTTAAAGTCGATTTCCTACTCTCTACTGTATTTTTTATTCAAAAATTCTGAGCACTCTCAAACTCTCGGCCTTTCGGCCCTCTTCCCCTTCCCTGCCCCCTGTAACTATCATCTCAGCAACCTCACATCTCACTCACGCTAACCAAACACCCTACCCCTCACTCCATTTCCGCTCAAACCCACTGCCCCCTCACATCTCAACGCTCCTATCCAACGCTCCCTAACCCCGCCCTCACGGCCTGCTCCTCTCCCTAACCCCGCCCTCACGGCCCTCGGCCCAACTCTTGGCCACCCCCTTCACACATACGCTCACCCGCCTACCCCACAACCACTCCTCCCTCCCTACGCTCAACCCCTCTCAACCCTACGCTACCCACCACTCACAGCCGCTCCTCCCTCCCTGCGCTCAACCCGTACCCATCCCCCTCACATCTACCCGACCCCTTACTCCCTCGGCTCCCTCGCTGCTCAACACTCATTGCCCAACTCGCACCCCCCTCACACAGCGCTCCTATCGACCTCACCCACTCCCCTCCTAACCCTTCCCGCTCGCTCACACATCATTCTCCATCTCAATACCCCCACCCCTGCGCTCTTCTACCCAGCCCCCTCTCCATCTCAAACGCACAGCACTCATTCCCTCCCCCACTATTTAACCTTTAAAAATCGTTTTTTTTAATTGTTAAAATTTTATAATTGCCCTTCCTCTTTTAAAATCTGTAAATGATTTTTTATTAATTTTTTTTACAGAAAATACCTTCCCTAGTTTTACCTACCCCAGATAATACCTTCCTCAGACCAACCCTCCCTTAGTTAAAACCTTCCCCAGTTATACCTCTGTTTTCCTTATTTTTTTTATTTCTTATTTTTTTTTTTTTTAAATAGCATAGAGAGGAAGAGAGAAAACGAACAGCAAAGAAAGAGGAAATGGCATGTGAGAAAATGGATTGAATACATAGAGAAAATTGCAGTTTTGCATTGTGATTTGTGGCATTGACATAAGGGTGATTTTCTGAAGAAATTGACATGTGAAGACAAATTGGTCTTCAGTTTGAAAACAGCAGTGGCAGTGATAGTTTGGCCACACAAGTTTCTGATTTTTGCAGTTTCTCTTAATATCTATTGTGAAGCAACAAGGTCAAACATCAAAGTGTTTGAGCCTCCTCATTTTGTTGAGTTGAATTGAGTTGTTGTTGGTCCAAAACAACTCTTTTGAAGAAGAAAAATCAGTTGCCTCAAAGGCCTCTTGCACGTTGTTTTTGCTGCACATTTTTGCAGAAATATTGTATTGAACTTACATTGTATAGTGAGTGGAATTTGCATCTTCATTCATAATTGCAATTGGTATTTGAAGTTGTTGGAAAAATTGTTGATGTAAGTCATTGTTGCTTGCCAGTTAGACATCCAAGTCTATACCTTGAAGCGCAGATTTTTGTACTTTGAGATTTCCATCATTGGAAGTTCTCTTGAGTCATTTGTATTTGTTGAAAGAAAGTTGAATCACATTGTAAACGGGTGCATTATCGGTTGAAGCCGACACCCTTTATTTTGGGCCTAATTTGTTGAAAAATGGCTAAAATCAATGAGGCATTAGAGTTGTTGAATAACCTCATTCATTCAAATGTTCATGATATGGTAAAAATGAGCAAGGATGCTCTTTGTAACATTCAAAGTTGTTTGCAAGATGCACATGAGAAGATTGAGTTTTTGCAGTTGGAATCTCAGCTTCAACAAGATGAACTTCAGCAAAAGAGTCACCATTCTGAACCTGTTTCTATTCAGAAGATTGAGAAGGACTCTCATCAGAAGAAAGAAGATAAAGTTGCAGTTGATCCACATTCAGTTCCTTGTACAAGAGCAAATTTTCATACAGATGCAGCAGCTCAGGCTGCACTTCCTAAGCCCATCATCAGACCTTGGGAAGAGATTGTCCACAACAAGCACAAAACTGGTCTTGGATATGACAAGGATGTGTCATTTCATATTCCAGACTACACCAAACCCATCATATTTCAGAGTGCCGGATTCCTGTATGATAGTTCACCTGCAGCTTTTTCAGATCCTGCTCCACTTCCACAACAACAATATATTGAAAAATGTCAACACTATGATCGAGTTGGCCATATGAAAGATCATTGTTTTGATCTTCATCCATGCAAGCACTGTGGTCGACACACTCATTCTTCAGAGAGATGCTTCAGAAACAAGCCTCCTGCAAGAACAAAGATTCATCTTGGATGGATCGCTTCTTGGCAATGGGCATTAGCAGCCAAGAAGATGTTTAAGACACATGTCAGAACTTGTTCACGAATATTGAGCAAACTTACAGTTGAGTTTTCGCCATCATCTCACCTTGTCCCTGACAGGGGGGGAAATGGTGGTCATCTACAAGCTTCGACGTCAGATCAAGCGAGCCTAAGCCACAATCTCTCATTCCATGTTCAGAGTTGTAGCCAGAGACATAGCAGTTCAAGCGAGCCTGAGCCACAATTTGTCATTCCAGATTCAGAGATGTAGCCAGAGACACGGATGCCCATGAGCATGCCTTTGGTTGGTGGACAGCCTTAAACCATCATCTTTGGTTGGTGGACATCCTTAAACCATCACTGGTTGTAGACCTCCCTTCTTTTAGGTTGAAGGTCTCCTTTTCATATATGAGGGACACTTCCTCTAGCAGAAGCCTTCAGCTTCTTGCCAGCTTTGGTTGAGTTCCAGGAAATGCTTCAAGCATTCCAATGTTGTTGGTCATCCTTAAACCATCACAGGTTGTAGACCTCCCTTCTTTTAGGTTGAAGGTCTCCCTTTTTATGAGGGACAATTCCTCTAGCAGAAGCTTTCAGCTTCTTGCCAGTTTTGGAAGAGTTCTGGGATTTGAAACAAGTATTGCGTTCCAATGTTGGTGGTCATCCTTAAACCACCTCTTTTTTCCAACATTTCAGAGAGTTGATTCAGCCCAAGTGCTGCCATGTATACTTTGCAGATTTGTATTACAACTCTCTTCTTGGACTCACACATACCCCTTCGGATTAAGGGGGGGAATGTTGGAACACCTAATCCTCCCTGGGTAGGTGTGGAATGCGAAAAGTCACAATGGAGTCCAAGTGACCTTGGAATGTAAAACCAACAGTCACACCATTGTACTATAAATGTACATCATGTATAATGGAAAAATAAGAGAGCTACACGCTTATCCTTCATTGTGTGTTGAGTTTCTTATTGTGTGTGTGTTTATCTTTCTCATACACCATGTGTGTGTTTAACATGGTGTTTAACGAACCTGATAAGGGGAATGACAAAGGGAAGCAGATTATTGATGTGGAGCCCAACGCCATTGTTTCCACTGCGAAGATCCAGAAGGAGGAACCAGAAGATCCAGAGGAGACAGAGTGTCTCTTCCACTCCCAGATGTGGGTAAAGGGTTCCCCACTACAGTTCATTGTCGACAATGGGAGACAAAAGAAGCGGTTGGGCTTGCTGACCACAGCGCACCCACAACCATACACCATCGAGTGGCTTCACCAAGGATGGGATCTCCGCGTCAGCCAGCAATGTTGCCTTCCCTATAGTATCAAGCCCTTCACGGATGAGGTATTATGTGACATTGCTCCTATTGATGTTTCTGATGTATTATTAGGCCAACCATACTTATGGAAGCGACATGTTGTGTATGAGTCCCGACCTCGCACTGTTATTTTTACTTTGGGAAATAAGTTGTACAGGATACCAGAGGTACCACTGCCTCCCACTATCTCTTTGGTTATTGCAAAACAATGCAGTAAGCTCATTTCCCAAACCAGGAAATTTTTTTTCCTGATGATCTGCCCCCAGGGCAAGAAGAAGACTGTGGCCACGACTTCCAGACATGGCTCCTCTGCACGACAACAACAAATGGACAAGGTTCTGGAGGAGTACGAGGCCATCTTCACCTCACCCACAGGGATGCCTCTGCACTGTCAGGTCAAGCACCCCATTGACCTGACCCCAGGTGCACCGCTACCCAATGGACCGATCTATAGGCGCTATGTTCTGGAGAATGATGAAATCAAGAGGCAGATTCAGGAGCTACTGCAGAAAGGTCACATCCAACCAAGTTCATCGTTGTGTGGGAACCCGATCGTGTTGGTACAGAAGAAGGATGGGGCTTGGAGACTCTGTATTGACTATCGGGCACTGAACAAGATCATTGTCCGAAATAGGTACCCAATCCCACAGATTGATGACATTTTGGACCAACTCAAAGGGAAAAAATATTTCAACAAGATCGACTTGAAGTCTGGGTATCACCAGGTACCAATCAAACCCTCTGATGTGTGGAAGACTACCTTCAAAGCCAAGGAGGGCCTTTTCGAATAGCTCTTCATGCCTTTCGGGTTGACGAATGCTCCCGCAACCTTCATGAGGTTGATGGATGACATCTTGTGTCCATTCACCAAATCATTTATAGTGGTGTACTTGGATGACATTCTGATCTTCAGCCAGACTTGGGAAGAGCGCCTCCACCACATCCGAGAAGTCCTCCAAACACTATGGCAACACAAGTTGTGTGCCAATTTGGAGAAGTGCACTTTTGGCATGACCCAGGTTCAATATCTGGGATACATTATTGATGAAAGGGGGGTGCCTGTGGATCTAGCCAAGATCCAAGTCATTCGGGATTGGCCAACCCCAACCACTCTAATAGAGCTTCGCAGCTTTCTGGGTCTTGCTAATTTCTACCGCAGGTTCATGTTGGGATTCTCTCATATCACTTGGCCCTTGAGTCAAGTCACCAAGGGAGGAGTGAAAGAAAAATTATTTTGGTCAGAATCTCAACAGAAGGCGTTCATAGAATTGAAACATCGCCTTTATTCTACCCCAATGCTCACATTACCAGACTTGCAACAACCATTTGAGATCAAGACAGATGCCTCTGACTATGCTATTGGGGCAGTTCTTACTCAACAAGGGCATCCAATGACATATCACAGTGATGCATTGTCCGACACAGTTCACAAGTATCCCACTTATGACAAAGAAATGTATTCCATTGTGCAGGCTTGTCGACAATGGAAGCATTACATTTTGGGAAAGGAAGCAATAATCCACACAGACCACCGACCCCTACAGTTCATACAGACACAAGGGAAGTTGCAAAACGATCACCATCAGAAGTGGTCCACATATCTGCAACAATTTCATTTTAAAATCAAGCACAAGAAGGGTTGCACCAATAATTTTGCAGACTACCTCAACCGACCACCGATCGTGGCCATAACCACCGTTCTCAACTCTTGTGGGCACGAGACTTCTGATTGGCCGCTTCTCTACAAGAGCGATCCAGAATTCAACCACACATATAAGGCACTCTTGGGGGGTACGCAAGTTCCAAATTTTCACCTCCAAGATGCATTGTTATGTCACCTAGGACACCTTTGTGTTCCTTCAAGCGAGTGTGCCAAGATGATATGGGAAGCGCACTACAGTCGAGTAGCTAGGAATTTTGGGGTCGAAAAAAAAATGGCAGTACTGCAAAAGTATTTCTATTGGTCGAACCTTCGACAGGATGTCGGGAAGTACATCAGATCCTGCACTACTTGCGCCATTGCCAAACCAACCATCAAGAAGCAAGGGCTCTATATTCTGCTACCTACCCCTAGTCGACCTTGGGAATCCATCTCCATGGATTACATGTCAAGCTTTCCTTCTACTAAGCATGGAAATGACTGTGTTTTCGTGGTCGTCAACAGATTCTCGAAGATAACCATTATGGCGGCCTGCAAGAAGAATATCACAGCAGAGGCCACTGCTAAACTCTTCTTTGAACGAGTGTGGGTGCACTTTGGTATCCCACAGTCTATCATATCAGATCGCGGCAACAGGTTCCTCAGCACATTTTGGTCCAGCCTCTGGTCAATGTTAGACACCAAGCTCACCAAGTCCATATCTTTCCATCCCCAAATTGATGGCTAGACATAGGTCGTCAACAGGATGATTGTACACATTCTGCGCATGCACAATTCAAACCATCCACGTACATGGGATGAGAGCCTCCCCTATATACAACACAGTTATAACTGGGCTCTCCACAGCTCAACTGGCCACAACCCCTTTCAGATGGCCTTGGGATTCTAGCCACTATGTCCCATTGATGTAGCCATGCCATTTGCGGCTACTCAGGCCGATTCGGCTCATGTCCAGTCTGAAGCTGACAAAGCGAACAACTTCATCGAGCGCATTCAGCACATCCTCCAACAGGTTCATGACATATTGGACAAAGCCAATGCTAAGTACAACCAACGACATGATCAACATCGGGTGCCACACAACTTCCAGGTGGGTGACAAAGTGTGGCTACATTTGCAGAAGGAGTGCCTCACTGGACCCCACCGCAAGCTTCACCTGCTCCGATATGGGTCGTACACCATCACCAAGGTTGTAGGGAACAATGCCTTTGAGCTCAGTATTCCACCATTCCTTGGTCTGCACCCAGTATTCAATGTAGACCGCCTTCGTCGCTACTTCCCACCTCTACTGGACACCTCTGACATTGTAGAAGAACTCACACCAAAAGAGTTAAACCCAGACTGCATGGAACATGCCACCACATATTGTATCATGGACATGCAAATCAAGAACACTCGCCAACAGAAGATCCAACTGTATCAGGTTGTCAACGCTGGCCAACTCCTGCACCAAGGCAAGTGGTTCACCAGGGACCAAGTTCAGAAGAAGTTTCCTCATCTCATGGAGGAACTCAACGCAATGGGGACCATTGCTTCCTAAGGGGGGAGGAATGATCTAGGCGGATATTGGTGGCCACCCGCCTATTCCACTTGGGGCCCCACCATTGTCTCTTTCAGTTTTTCAATTTCGGCACAACTTACTATTTTTAGCAGTTTTTCGGGTCTTGAACTTCCGGAGCTGTTTTAAGGCCCTAAACGACGTTTTTTGAGAAAACCGGGAGCAACATGGGTTCATAGACCGATGTTGCTCACATCAAAAGTTGTAGTCCTCGAATAGATATTTCTAACGAGGTATGGTTCGCGTCAAACGAAGATCGTATGCCAAAGTTACGTCCCCGAGAAGTTGAAACACCAATTTACCCAAACGGGACCCATAGTTTTGGCGCTTCATCTCCTAGGTTTAAGGTTTTGGATGTTTAGGGTTTTCCATTGTTTCTAAATAATAAATAGGCCCTCGAGCCTCATTGTTACTCAGTTCAGAGGCCTGTAGCTATCACATCTCTTCTCAGAGATAAGCTACTAGCGCCCTAGCTAGTTTATTTCCATTTTGTCTGTAAGCAAATTTCAATTATTTGATATTAATGAAATGAAGTGATATTTCCACTGCATCTTTGTATTTATGGTTATATGTGTATTCTATTGCGTTCGTGCATAAATCCGGATCAAAGCTAAATATATTGAAGGTTAATAAGTTGAGATCTTAAAGTTGGGAAGATCTATCATCATTCCTCTTCTCCACAAGCTTCTCAATTTGGTTGTAAAGCATGGTTTCCCTAAGCCTTGGATGAAAAGCCTTATTGTGCCTATCTTTAAAAATGGGGACAAAAATGTTCCCTCTAACTACAAGACCATTATGATTAGCCACATCTTAGCCAAGCTTTATGGTCTCATCTTGGATAAGAAAATTAGCCATTGGCTTGAAAGCCATGGTAAAAGAGCTAAAGGGCAAGCTGTTTTTAAGAGATACCACTCGATTATCGACCATATTGTCACTCTCTGAATCATTGTCGAGGAATGTCACAATAGTAAAGTTGTTCTCTTTTGTTGCTTTGTGAACTTTAGAAAATCCTTTGACATTGTTCCTCGGGATAAGCTTTGGAAAAGACTTAATGAGATAATGATTCCTCTTGAGTTGAAGTTTGTTTTGATTCGCCTCTATGAGACAGTTGTTGCCAAGCTTAAGACCAACGAAGGATGGTCTAAAGATATTAAATGCAATATTAGGGTTAAGCAAGGGTATCCCCTTTCCCCTACCATTTTTGGTGTTAACATCGATAAGCTAGAGGATTGTTTGGAAATCACGAGGTGCAAGGGGACTGAGCTTGTTGGTATTATCATTACTCTTCTTTACGTCAATGATATCGTTCTTCTTGCTAGACGCCGTGAGGACCTGGACAAGCAACTTAAGACTCTTCATGACTATTGCTCCAAGATGGGTATGACGGTTAATACCGACAAGACTAAAATCGTGACAATTAAATCCTAAAATATCACCCTTGGAAATTTCGTCTATGACAACAATGGCTTGGAACATGTCTCTTGTTATAAATATTTGGGTATTGACATTCCTTATTAGCTCAACTAGAATTACAGCATTGAGAAAAGGATCATTGGAGGCTGGAAAGCTTATTATGAGCTTGAAAACAATTGTAAGGTTGTCGATCTTTGTATTTGGAGCAAAAAAAGGTTCCTTTTTTAGACCCTCATCATCCTTGTCCTATACAATTGTGAAGTCTGGGGTTGCAGTATATCCAAAGAGTTGTGGAGAAAGATTGAGATGATTCAAAAGCAACTCATAACCTATAATCTCAAGATCAAGGGAAATACCCCCTATCTTATCCTCCTGATCGAAGTTGGCCTCTCCCCTATTGAAAGCAAGTCTATGTTTAAGTATCTAATGTATAAGAAGAAGCTTTACAACATGGAATCCAATAGGCTTCTGAAAATTGCTTCTAACTTTAATCAAAACCCCCACCTTCGCCTCAAGCGTGAGTGGCATAAGGATGCCCAATCTTGGCTCAAACATTGGGGAATAAATGAGAAGATCATCCTGGGAAATAAGGATAGTGTCAAAGGTACTGTCACCTCCAAATTTAAGGATAAGTTATGGGACGATAACAAGTTGGAGGGTAAAAGGAAGATAATATATTATAAGGAGGTGATCAACCCCACCCTTGAGAACCAGAATTATCTTTTTGTTTTGACCAGCTCAAAGAAAAAGATGTACATCGTTAAGTTTAGAAATAATTCTCATGAGCTTCGAAGTGAAGTTTGTCGGTGGTCTACTCCCAAGGCTCCCTGAGATGATAGAATTTGTGAAATTTGCGATACTAAGGGTGGAGAATGAAAAACACTTTCTTTTAGATTGTCCAGTCCTTACTCACATCCGCTCTCATTTCCCTAACATCTGTCACACTTCCAATCTTCTTGACTTGTTAATTCAGCCCAACTATAGTGATCTTGGTGTGTTTCTTTTCCTTCCTTTTGAGCATAGAAATAAGATTCTAAAGAATTACAATTAGATTATTTTTCTTCTTAAGGTTTGTTAGACTGCATTGTTCTTAGTTTACGTTAATCATCATCATCATTATATATATATATATAACAGTAATCATATTGGAGATTGGAATCATTGTGTTGCAATATGTTGTCTAGATGTGTGTTAGAATATGTGAATTCATTGGTTGATTTGTGTAAATGTTATAAACATAATTATGAATAATAAAAATAATTAATTAATTAATTAATTAAATGAAAATTCAATGGGCGCATACCTTTTACCTCGTGACATGTCAATGCCATAAGTAAATTTTCATGAGAGTTATTGTATCATTATTCTTATTCATTCTATCAATCAAACCATATTTTTATTATACAATTATGTTTACACATATACAATAGGGATTGTTGTTACAATGGTATCAGAGCCACATTGTCCCTTACAGATCAGGGCCAGTATGGTTGCCACCAATTCTGTGGCTAACATTTTTTCCCATTGTTTTCCCCACCAACTGCATTCATTTCTGCGATTGTTGTCTACAATGCAGCTACCACTAGTGTTGTCCATACACTATACAATAGGGATTGTTGTTACAATGGTATCAGAGCCACATTGTCCCTTACAGATCAGGGCCAGTATGGTTGCCACCAATTCTGTAGCTAACATTTTTTCCCATTGTTTTCCCCACCAACTGCATTCATTTCTGCTATTGTTGTCTACAATGCAGCTACCACTAGTGTTGTCCATACATTGTCGCCACCAGTGTTCTTCGTACACAGTGGGCCATTGAGTGCGTAGTTGCTTCCAACACTCCCTATTTGTCCCTGTTCTGATGTTGTCTCCACATCATTTCGATCTTACTGCCACCATCTGCCGACCCTAGGCCATATGTTATCTATCATCTGCCTCCACAATGCTACCCCTACAGCACCATACAACTTTGCTACCATTGGTCGTAGCCCTCTCAATCGTTGTGTTCCATTCAGTCCAAGGCATACAACGCCCTTCCTGTCCATCATATGTTTCCTCACAGTCACTGCCATAACCGCTAAAACCCCATAAACCTTGTTGTCATTGTAATATGTGCTTTACATGCCATTGTACTTGTCTCTACCCTCACAAAATCAATAATATTGTCAATCCTAAAACATCGCCATTTGTTTTTAATTCGTAATCTGTCCAATTGTACAACCTTTCATAAAAATCACAACGATACATAAAAGTCACTTTAAAAAAAAGGAGAGAGGGAGTGGGATCTGCAAGGAAGGTCAACCCCAAGATGGCTGGCAACGATGAATTATAGGCCTAATTCAATTGATATAGAGACAAGGTCAACAAAGTAAGATATCGTCTCAGTAATGTTGAAAAGGCACAATACAGAGTTGAGAGAAGGAAAAAAAGAGCTAATGGAAAAAAATTAATAAACTAATACAAAAAGGAGATAGAATTGACAAATTGATAGAGGGTTTCAAGAATTGATGGCAAATTTCATTAAGAATGAGAAAAGACGGCAATGATACTTAAACTCTAGGGCGAAAAAATTAACAAACTAACCGATATGGTAGATGCATTAATTACATAATCCTTAACCTACATGAAACCAACATCAAGTCCAAAATCACAACATACAAGTGAGCAGGAACATTAAGAAGCACCTGAAGTAATTTTTTCAGGCAGTAAATATCACACAAGAGTTCTAGATAGAGATTATCAATGAATTAAAAAAGGAATTGTTGAAATGTGGTGATAAAGACATAAAGGAGCAGTCGTTTAGATCAACAAAATGGAAGGAATTTTTGAATTAAACCTCCCACTAGGTGAAATAGAACATATAATGACAGCCTCCAATAATTTATAAGGAGAAGCTTATGACTGGCATCTATGGTGAAACAGAAAATGTGATGCTCGTTCCTTTCATTGGAAATTTTTCACAATGGCCCTGGCTAAGATTCACAAAGAAGAAGACTACACCTAAATCACCCGATACTGGATACGGAGTTGTCGGATACGGCGATTCTGACACGGCATAAAGGATCCCTAACGATACTTTGGATACTTACATTATATATTATTTTATTAAAATATATATTATTTTATTAAAAATATATATATATATTTTAAAAATATATATATATATTTTAAAAATATATAATTAGATATTTTTTGCACAAATTCATACAAAATTCATTGATTCAAACATGGATATTAGATATTCATGAGTCATACATCATCATTGATACTATAATACAAATTACAATGATACATTGATACACCATACATGATACAATCGTCAAATTTACTCAGAAAGACAAGATTGAAGATAGTAAGATACTGTAGTTTTTTCATTAAGTCATCAGAATCAAAATGTGTTACATAACAACACTGCCAATGGCAAATAGAAATAGAAAATACAAAATCAACTACAGTCTACAAGACTACAAGCCTGAAGCCTCAATGAGTCAGAGTCATCAATCCTCATCATCAGCATCACTGTCGAAATCTTGATCATCATGCTCACCACTGCTCTCCTCTGCCTCTGATGCATCCTCCTCCTCTATCATCTCTGCATCTGCTGGTGTGGAGGATGACCCCTCTAATCCATCATCAAATATGACAGGCTCTAGCACTGGCGCATTGAGATCCAAGTTGGCCAATGCCAACTCAACACTGCTGTCCAGACCCATATCATCAGGAAAGACATCCCACATCTTTGTCTTTCCCTTCAACCAATCCTCCCTCTGCATGTAGATGAGACGAAGGTTGGTGTGCACATACACCATTGTCTCTGCCCTGGACTGCTCAAGCCTGCTCTTCTTCACACTATACAAACTCCCATATGTGCTCCAATTCCTCTCGCAACAAGAGGATGAAGTCACCTGAGAGAGGAGCCTCATGGCTAACTGCTGTAGAGGAGGGCTTGTTGCCCCATGAGTTGCCCACCAAGAATGGGGCTTCTTAGCCCCCCTGTCTCGAATCAAATCATAGCCTCCAAATCGCCCCCTACCAATGGAAAAATCTGCAAAGGCATCCTCCACCTCATCAAGGGATGCCCTATCTTGAAAAATCCTCCTCAATGCATCTTTCCTCCCCTGTGAGATTTCAGCATCCATGTGAGGAGGGAATCTGCGGGAAGGTCCACCATTCAGCCACTCATGGCTGTAGTATTTTGGGTTGAAGGAGTGAGCCAAACAATGTAAAGGTGTGCAATTCTTGTCCCATCTGCTGAGAAGAATATCCTGTATGACGGTGAAGAAGGCCTCAGGTGATGTCTCATACTCTAGGCACTGACTCTGTAAAATAATGGTCCTCACAGACTCAATCATGGAATCCCATCCCTCATAAACCTCTCCTAGGATGGGTTGGTCTGTATCTGCAAATCTTAGCAAGGAAATGATAGGCTCCATGATCTGAATAATTAGATCTACCTTCTCCCACCATATATCATCCAACACTATGTCCTTCACCTTCTTTGAGGCTACTTGATCCATCTTTCTCCAAAAAGACCAAAACTCTGAAATAACCATAGACCCAAGAGCGGTCTTGACCTCCCTCAACCTCTTCAACATGATGAATGAAGAGGCAAACCGTGTATCTGCAATCTTCAACAATGATAGATTGATGTACTCCTTGTAGATAGTGAGGACATTTGTATGGTTTGTTACAAAGTTGCGGATATGTCGTGCATCCTCAATAGTGTCTCCAATCCAAAGCACATCAGAAGCAATAGATTTCAGTGCCAAGTTCAATGAATGGACAATGCAAGGTGTCCAAAATACTTGTGGATATTTTGCTTCCACAATCATGCCAGCAGCCTTGCAAACAGGGGCATTATCTGTAATGATTTGCACACAACAATCCACACCTACACTTTCAATAACTTTGAGAAATAACTCACCCATATATTGTGCATCCTTGTACTCTCCAAATGCATCCACTGCTTTCAAGAAAATTGCACCATTCGTGGATGACACCATGAAGTTAATGAGTGGGTGGCGTGCTGGATCTGTCCATCCATCAAAAACAATGCTAACCCCAGATGTTGGCCATGCTGATTTAATAGGCTCAAGCATTTTGTCCACCTCTTTCTTTGCCTTTGTCAACAATGTCGTTCTGAGCTTCTCTGACCAAGGAGGCACATACCCTGATGGAGCCCCATGACAAAGAGCTCGACACATCTCAATAAATAGAGGTGACCATGCAACATTAAAAGATATGAAGTTCTGATAGAAAAAAAATGCAATGGTGAGGTCAAGCTCTTCCCTTTTCTCTTTTTGGAAAATCTTGTCCATTGGACCAACTGCAGTTGCCTTTCTCTTTGCTAATTCTCCCCTGCTAGAAGTCTCAAAAGGGAACTTGCTGTTGCTTTTCCTCAAGAATGGAAGGGGCTCATCAGTCTTGGATTTTTTTGATTTTGCTACCACATTTGCCTCACCAATACTCGCCTCTTTCTACAATTTCTTCTTATCTGGCAGTTCAATTGATGTACAACATTTAACGCCACAACCTGGAATACCCAAAAAATGAGCTTTCACACGGAAATATGTGCCACTGAAATGGCCATTGCAAAAATTGCATTTCCAGCCACAATTTCCTCCTCCCTTTTTTGCTGCCCCTTCCTCTCTTGTTGCATATTTCCACAATGGGTATTTGGGGTCAACAATTTGTTTTCCCTGCACATTTGAAGCTACTATTGCAGCCCCACTTCCAATGGATGGAATACTTGCAGACTGTGATGAAAGAGGGACAGGAGGGGCATCTCTGATGGAGACATTCTTCCCCTTTCTTTGCCCCTGTCTTGCTGCCTTTGATTGAGCCATAAATACTGTAAAAAATAAACAAAAACAACTAAATATATAAAACATATGCACATGCAAACACTAACAACAAACTAAATGCAAAATATAGAGGGACAAAGCACTTACCGGATGCCCGAATCTCTTCGAAAGAACACACTTGCTCCTTGCTCTTGCTCCTTGCTCACACTAGTTCTCACTTCACAGATGAAACACAAATGAAATAGGTGAGAAAATAAGAAAGAAAAGCCACACTTTATAATAAAAAAATCGCGCGATTTTGGTTGCCGCGGGCCCGGCCGTACCCGACAGGAGTGGCCACGACGTGTCCGACGGGGTACGGTCGGGACACGGCGTGTCCGGCGTGTCCCTTTTCGGACACGCCGTGTCCCGACCGTACCCTATACGGACACGCCGTGTCCTTCGAATTGGGGCCGAATCCGACACCTAGAGGTGTCCGACACGGGGATACGGGGATACGAGGGCATTTTAGGAGTATCCGGTTACTTAGCGATGACTTGTACAACAAATTTGTTCATCTTAATTAGAAAGGAAATGTGAATGACTACATGTGCGAATGGGAAGTTCTGGCCACAAGACAAAACGGGTTCACAGATTAACAATTGCTAAAAATGTACATATGTTGAGTGAAAAATTACATTTGTAGTAAAATAAAGCTATGAAACCCTAAAACAATTGAAGGACAAGTTTAACAAGTTGTCATTCACCAGAGAAGATGAAAACCAACTTCTGGACTCAGATAAGAAAGTGATAAACAAATGTAGATATTGAGGTGACAAATGATTGCCTAGACAGAGGCAACAATAAGAAAATATGTACTTAACAAGCATAAAAGACCCAAACACAGTCATGAATTAGAGAGATGGACAAAGAGCAAAAACATTTTCCTTAAGTATGGGAAAAATGGACACTAAGACATAGATGTAAATACATGTCCTTGCATTGCTATAAAATTGTTGATGGAAGGCAAGTAGAAGTACAAAATCCAGATGATAAAATCATGGTAGCATAAAATGGAGATTCAAACCATGACAATACACCGCAAAAGGTATCACTAGCTTTAATCTCACATGTTCTTCCAAATAGAAATGAAGACAACAAACTTCAAGGAAAGATAATTACTCCAAAAGACCAATTACAACCACCGATTACAACATATTCCACCACATTTCATAAAGGAAAGGATCTAGGTTTTAATAAAAAAGGAAAACAACTCTGCAATTCTGCCAACGACCTTGATAAAGCAACCACAACCTAGGATCTTGAAGTTTAAAGGAGTCATAAAACATAGAAATGTCATAATACTCGTAGATTTTGGCAGTACTCACAATTGTATAGACGTTGTTGATAAACAACTAAACCTTTTTGTGTACCCCACCAAGGACCTCATCATGACGTTAATGGACAAAAGGTCAAAGAAGTAAAAAAATGTCCAGATACAAATCCTACAACTACAAACAATTCTACACTCTACCGCTTGAAGAGATGGATATAATGTTGGGTGCAAAATTGTTGATGCAGTGGAGAACTTATACTACAAACCGTGAAGAACAGTTCATGGAGTTTAATTGGTAAGAACAACACTATGAACTATATGACGCTAAAGATTCCACTCTCAAAAAGATGCAAACAATCCACACAAACCTCACAAACACTCAAAGCGTGAATGAAGTCAAACCCATAAACACAAATAATTTCCATTTCACCACAAAGAAATTTTCCAAGTAAAGAAATTTTTGTTTCCTTTGTTTTGAGGATAATGCATTCCTTGAGAAGGCATGCAATGTTATAAATATAAATGAAAATAAATTAATTAACTAAACGAAGAGTCAAGGGGCATGTACCCTTTCACCTAGTGGCCAGTCAATTCTATAAATAAACCATCACAAGGGATTTTTATTCATTCCATCGATCAATACATATTTTTATTATACAATTCTGTTTACACGTATACAACAGGGCCTGTTGTTACAGTAAACTGTAATTCTCTTCAACACAACTAACCACTGGAGTTGGGAATGGTAATTAGGAATCCAAAGCTACCTTCTTTGAAGAAATTTTTCGTTGAAGAATAAAGATATAAGTTTACAACTTGTAAAGATATAAAGATTTCTTAAAATACCTGTCAACTTTCAAGTGTAAAAGAAATACTCTCACATCTATCACTGCTACAGGTAACTTACATACCAAGTCTCTACATGTCTGACATACATATACAAGGCAAAGTACAATAAGTTAAAACATTCTCCCATTTATTATATAAAATTATTAGTTTCCAAACGTTATCATACAACGAATGCCATTAGAATAAGAATAAAAATAGGGGTGCGATCAAGTGTTTTTCACAATAGTAACAGGACATTTGACATTGTTAATACAGTAATTGCTCACACTCCCAATAAACATCCTGCATCACAACAAAGCAATTACTTGTTAGTATAGAGATGATAAAAAACATTACGATTTATATGAATATATTTAATATGCTGTATCCTTTGAAAAAGGGCAAACAATTCACAGGCCTCTAACTCTCTTGTCAAATAAGGGTGAAACGCTAATCACAATTCATAAGCAAACATAATGTATTCACCTTGCCTGCAACAAAAACGTGACAGATTAAAATGTGCAAATATATTCCTATGCCATCTCTAGCTCAAATTCGAGCAACTGGAAGGCCCCACATAATGGCAGGTAAAAACAAAAGGTAATAATATCAAATTCAGAACATAAAAAGGCCTTTATGAAGATAATCATGAAGAATACAAAACATTTATGTAGGTAGACGGTAATACCAAGAAGGAACAAATAGATAGCTATGCATGAGATCATTCTAGCTGTATAGGTGATGCAAAATTTAAGAGACCACACCTATTAGAATTCACAGGTGCATTGTAGAAGTAAACAAAGTGATCCAAGCTAGGAATCGGTAGTGTCTAAAGACACTTTTATAGCAGTAAAGCACAGAAAATATTTTTCCTCACAAGTCATCATATTTTTCTCACATGTTTTCTCACCACATGAGCTCATATATTTATAACTGAGTGTTTAATCGATTTCCCACAAATCAGGGTTGATCTAATCAACCTGGATCACTCAAGGCAGTCCCAGTCAGTTAGTCCACCATGGTTCTTGCACTAGTGGGAGCCCAATGGATTCGTCGACCAGTGGTTTTATACCCAGTCAGTCCCAATCAACCAGGTCGAGAACACTCAGTGAGTTAGTCACCTACGAAACAATTCAAATTGGATTTACACATTCTTACCTTAGAATGTTAGAACTCACAGGGGCATTGCAGAAGTAAACAAACAAATCCAAGTTAGAGGTTGGTGGTATCTAAAGGCACCATTCCAGCACTGAAGCATACAAGATATTGTTCTTCACAAGTTGTCACATTTTTCTCACATGTTTTCTAACCATATGAGCTCATATTTTTATACTGTACCTAACTTTTTCCCAATATTCAGGGTTGATCTAGTCAACATTGATCATTCAAGGCTGTCCCGAAGGATTAGTCAACCATGGTTCTTGAACCAGTCAAACCTTGGTGGATTAGTCGACCAATTGACCTGCACCAAGTGGGTCCCAAACAACCTAGTTGGGAGACGGGACCTCTCAATGGATTAGCGGCCCAATACACTTCAAGTTGGATTTACACATTCCAACATCCCCCCTTCAAGACAACTTGGAGGCTCGGGAGGTGGCATTAGCACAACAATACCAAAGCACTGAAAGGTTTCTATTTTAAAATCACCTTTCACATAAAAATAGCCAAAATGTAGTTCTTCGACTCTAAGCCATAGAGAAACTGGTTGCCATCATGGCTATAAACAAAATGTTAAAATGGCTCCAATCAAAGCTCAGTGGATTAGTCGACCAAATGATCTGCACTCAATGGGTCCCAATCAACCTAGTTGCGACCTCTAAGTGGATTAGCCAACCAATGAATTTTAAGTTGGATTTACACATTCCAACATCCCTTCTTAAAGAGAACTTGGAGGATCAGGAGGTGGCATTAGCACAACAATACCAAAGCACTGAAAGATTTATATTTTAAAATCCCCTATGGCATAGAAATAACCAAAATGTAGTTCCTCAACTCTAAGCCAAATAGAAACTGGCATCCACCGTGTCTATAAACAAAATGTCAGAACTCAATATAGCAAACATGTCCAAATGACAGAAGTGGAGAAGACCTGAAAATTGATGGACAGGAGATGGAGATTAATGATTACAGTTGAAACACTTTATGAAAACCAAGTAGACGAGTACAAGTTTGAAAATTAAAAATTAAATTAGTTGAAACCAAACAGACAATTTTTCTTTTACAAACTATCCATTTACTAAGATCACCATTCCATAGATACTCTTTTTGTAATAAAATATTAAAAATTTAATTGACTACACATAAGAAAAGGACCAAGTTACATAGCATTGAATGCAAAACCAAAACTTGCAGCATGCAGTTGGGAGAAGGTCAAGGGAATAGAATGTAGAAAACTTGCCAAGAAAATCTTGAGTGTCTGCACCCAGCATATTCAAAGTGCAATTATGTTGCTATAAAACGGAATCAGAGGCATGGGAAAGTATGTTGACGGGTTAAACCCAAGGAAGCTACTCAACTCATAGATTTGAAAACCAGCCAACAGTTTTGGCTCATGGTTTTCAAGAACTGATTCGGATTGGATCATTATATTGCTTGTCATCCATCTCACAAGTGGAGGAATCAGCTCACAGGACTGCTTTTACCGGCGGGACCAAGTTTGGCAAAACGGGGTTTGAAACCTTCCAAGAGCATTTTGAGGTATCAAACAACGTTGTTTGGGGGTAAAACTTTGTCGCTTTAGCGCAGCACCATTTTATGTTATTCTACACACAAAGATATTTCAAACGGCACAAGAAGCACGTCAATCGGAGTCTGTATGCAAAAGTTATGCCACTCAGAAGTTGACCTTCCTGTTTTCACACCTATAGTTCGAGAGGATGTCGCGTCAGCCCCCATTATTCATGGAAAAGGGGCTAGCCACGTGATTATGATGTAAAAAATCTAGAAAGTCTATATTGTAACTCTCGTTAAGAGTTGATGTAGTCAAAATTAACTACTAGTAGGCTATCGGGTTGTGTTATAATCGGGCCACTAGGAGGAAGAGGCATTCCATTCTTTCGAGAGCATTTTGTTCCATAGTTGAGCAAAGATAGCCAAGAGAGATAGGAGGTAGAGCACACAGAGAGGATTTGTGCACTGTAGCAACCCACGGGCCACATGCATTACTTCTTTGTACCTGCAGCCATATTTCCAGACAAAGAGATAGAGCGGAGCAGCCTCACCTTCCAGCTGGATTTTCTCCCAAAAGGGTTTCTCAGAGAGCATATCTTGTGTCTTATATGTGTGTGTGAGCTTATTTTGTTGTTCTCTATTTTTCATCATAATTTCCATTCGCATGCATGCACTAATTACAGTTAAATATACAAATCTAGAATTTTAATAAAACTATAATAGTGTAAAATTTCAGTATGTTAATATATTATTATCAGACCTATTATGACGAACTATCAAGTGGAATATCCACAAAAGTTTACGGATCATTTGATATCAGAGTAGGTTTCTTTGGGTATTTTCTGGAGATCTCAGGGATCTAGATCAGCGGGGCCGAAAATCATAAAACCCTGATCATGGGCAACGAATTTGTAAACGAACCTCGTGATCCTGCAAAGGTAAGGTTTGCGTGGTTGGAACAACAAATCGCAGATATCAACCGCAATGTAAACCTCCTCATGGTGGCCTTGAATAGCAAGCTAGGGATACTTGGAGAAGATGTGGGTTCGAATGCAGAGAACAAATCAGAACGAGGATCAGAAGATCGGGGAGAAACAGAGAACTAGTTGAAGAAAGAGCTCGAAAAAGATAACCCAGTTCGAGTGTCGTGAACCAATCACAGTTCTTGTTTAAAATGGAAGCAAAAGTCGATATCAAGTCGTACCACGGTGAGATCGACATTTTGAAGTTGAACCATTGGTTGCAGCAACTAGACGTCTATTTCAGCGTCCATCAGATTGAAGGACATAAAATCCCATTTGCACGACTGAAATTGGGGAGCCATGCACTGACTTGGTGGGAGAGCCACACGGAAACATTAAGGTTGGAGGGAGAACCTCCAGTGTGTTGAAAAAGTGTAACTAGGTTCGGTCTTCATGATGACTTGTAATTATGATTTAATGTAAACAAAGAAGACAAAGAATAATAAATGTAATATGTTACTTGCTTCATGGGTTTCATGAGCAAGGAGTTTTATTATAGGTGAAAGACTTCTTCTTGATGTATTTTAGGAGTTGTCATCTAGTCATAAATATAATTAAGAAATTCATATATATGAAGTTACGTTACACTTGTAAAAGGTTCACTCCAAGATGCTTGTCACTATACCCCTTCAAGTCGACTCAAAGTAAGTGAAGAATTATCCCTTGAAGAAGTCAACCTACATACACATGATCACATCGGCCTAAAGCAAAGAGACAGTCTATGTATATTAGAGGACTATGGCCTCATTTGACACCATCCAATTCGATCATCTCTGCAATAACATAGTGCGAATTTCAGTGCAGATCTCAGTGCATATTTCAGTGTGAAAGTCAAGGGTTATATAGCAAAGAAGGAGGTCACAGTTTTCGGATATATCACCTCTATATTTTTTGTGTATACCGAAGTAAACTTCAATATTACCACAGCTCAGTTAAGGGTGCAATCAAGTGCAAATCAGTGTTGGACAATAGCCGAGGTTAGGAGATAGTTGAAGACCGAAAGAGAAGCCTAAAGGACTGTGTCAAGAAGTGAAGGAATAAGAGACTGAGACTCTCTTAGTGACAGTGTTGAACAATGCAAGAAAGAAGGACAACGTATGAAGGGATAGTGACAAAATCTTGAGTAATTTTGTATTAAATTCTTTTGTCAAGGGTCTTGGTATTCTCAATTGAAGCATCTATAAGAAGATATTTGTGGGTTTTCCCCTCTCAAGAGGAGGGGTTTTGGCCCTGGCTTGTAGCCTACACATTGTGTCATTGTTCTTATTGTGTTGGTAATTGTTTGATGTATTGCTTATCGTCACAACAATAATCAAAGAGAAAGAAGCTAAAGAATAACACAAGCAATTATCTAGTTAGAGAATTGAATTAAACACTGCCCTCTTGAATTCTCAACACAGTGACTGAGCTAAGGACATTCAAGGGCATCATGAAGGTCATCAAGAAGAATGCAAGCCATCTCAAGAAAGGCTTTAAGAAGTTTTGGAATATTTTATTCTCTTCCAAGATAGTATCAATCATAAAAGATGAAGGTCTTTTCTTAGCCCTCTCCAGTACATTTCAAGAAGAAAACATTTGGGTAATTGACAGTGGTGCTTCAAGGCACATGACTGGCCATTCAAAACAATTAAAGACTCTAGCAAAAGGAAAATCCACTTATTATGTTGAACATGGAGACAACAAAAGTTATCATCCCGTAAAAGGCATTGGATCTACATCAATCAAGCTTGAAGACGGAAGAAATATCCACCTCAACAATATTCTATTAGTTCTAGGTTTGCATAAAAACTTGCTCTCAATTTCAAGCTTAGAAGACAAGGGAGATAGAGTAGATTTCATTGATGGAAAGGTTGTTGTTTGGGGAAAAGCTTCAAATATAAATCAAGCCAAAGTTATTGGCATTCGAGAAGGAAGGCTCTACAGATTGATCTCCCTTTTAGCTCAAGCCCTAGTTCACGTTGAAATCAGTCCTTGTGAACTATGGCATCGAAGGTTTGGTCATCTCCATTTCAAAATCCTTCCCTCTCTAAGCTCCAATGTAGATGGAATCCCAAATCTTAAGGAAGACCATGAAGGAGCCTAGACCTCATCCACTCTGATGTGTGTGGACCAATGACTCCAAAATCTCTTAGTCATCATTTATACTATGTCACCTTTATAGATGATCATTCAAGGAAGACCTTGGTTTATCTATTAAAAACCGAGGATGAAGTTCACACAAAATTTCAGGAATTCAAGGCTGAAGTTGAACATCTTACAAAAAGAAAGATCAAAATCCTTAGATCTGATAATGGAGGAGAATATACATCCAAGGAGATCATAGCATTCTATAAGGAGTTGGGGATTAAGAGGAATTTGATAGTTCCATACTATCCCGAACAAAATGGTGTTGCAGAAAGAAAGAATAGATCCATTGAAAAAAGTGTAAAAGCAATGATTCATGATCAGGATATCCCAAAGTTTCTATGGGGAGAAGCAACTAAAACTGCAGTCTATATTCAAAATAGATATCCTCACAGATCTCTAGACAATAAAACTCCAGAAGAAGTATTCACGAGAAAGAAGCCATCTGTAGATCATCTCTGAATCTTTGGGTGTTCTGTATATATCCATATACTAAAGGACAAAAGAAAGAAGTTGGATCCTTTAGGGATGAAAGGAATCTTTGTTGGATATAGCAACTCATCAAAATCATATAGAATATACAGAAAGGATGACCATCACATAGAAGTTAGTCGTGATGTCATATTTGATGAAAGCATAGCATTCAAGGAATCAAAAGATCTTTCCACAGACTTGATGATGAAGATCTTCCAATATTTGGGGAAGAAGTGAACCAAGAAATTGAGGAATCTCACCATGAAGAAGAAGGTCCCAGTGAACCCATTCAACTAGTGGTCATACCTGAAACAAGAAAAAGACCCAATTGGTTGAAGTCCACACTACTTGATGTAGAAGGTCATGGAGCAGCGAAGGGGACATTTAGAGAAAGTAAGAAACCCAAGAAATACTCTGGGTATGCTTCATACATGACAAAACTTATAGAAGCAAAACCATCCACCATTGAAGAAGCAGTACAAAATCCTGAATGGAAGAATGCCATGAATGAAGAATACCAATCTATCATGAAGAATGGTGTATGGGAGATTGTACCTAGGCCCAAAGACAAACCTGTGGTTACTTCCAAGTGGGTCTATAAGATCAAACATGCTAATGATGGAAGTATAGATAAGTATAAAGCAAGATTTCTGGCCAAAGGCTTCTCCCAACTTGAAGGCATTAATTATGAAGAAATTTTTGCTCCTACCGCAAGATATACAGCGATTCAATCACTGATTTCTCTAGCTGCATCAATTGGATGGAACATCCATCAAATGGATGTCAAGACTGCATTTCTGAATGGTACAATTGATGAAGAAGTCTACATAGAACAACCCTTGGGATTTGAAGTCCAAGATAGAAAAGAATATGTGTGCAGAGTGAAGAAAGCACTATATGGCCTCAAGCAGGCACCAAGGGCGTGGTATGCTAAGATGGATGTGTTGAGATTTTGGGTAGCATCGGATGTGATCTGGCTCCGAAACTTTGTGGAGGGGCTAGAACACATGAGATCTCCCAGATCCAGAAATTGTTTGGAGAAATTCCACCTGGTGTGAAAGTTATTCAATAAATTAATTATTTTAATGGAGACACTAAGTCTAACTTAGGGAAATAAAATAATTAAAGGGAATTAATTTAAACTTGTGGGTGAGAATGTTTTAAGTAACATGGATCAAGTCTTTTCTAATCTTAGCCGTCAATTAGAGATAAGATAACGGTTGTTGATTCATCAACTGGAAAAGTATTAAAGAAAGGCTTGGGGTTAGTTGGAGAAGACACACAGAGCGGTAGCACTTGAGCTAAGTTGAAATTCTGGGGGCGCGGTTTGCTGAGAATTTTCGAGTGAGCTTGCAGTGCTTGTGAGGGGCAGATCGACGAGGGATTATTCTAATATGAGGCTGAGAATACAAAGGCAAAGAGGCAGATCTGTACTAGACAGCGCAGAGGCTGATGCAGGGCCTTCAGGGTGACGCAGAGGCAACGCTGAGCCCAGAAGGGTGACACAGGGGCAGGTTGTGTTGTCCAGTGACTACGTTGGGTAGGAGAAGCTGATGCAGAGGCTAGAGGAGCAGCGCTGGGGTTCTAGTGGGCCAAAAAGGGCTCGTATCCAGTGTTTTCAGAGGAGTGCTTCCTCAGCTGAATCAGCCATATTGTCTATCTTCGAGTGATAGGTACATCTGCCGTGAAATTCTCTGTTGGGCAAACCTTTATTGGTGCCCTTGATTGTATTCAGATATTCTGCTTAATAAACAAACCCTCTAAGAGTTGTTGCACCGGTTTTCCTGCATTGGGTTTTTCCAGGGACATTGTCCAAAAAATATTGTGTCCTTTGTCATGTGTGTGTTATGCTTCAGTAAATGATCTATATGTATGTGTAGGCTACAGTTGTGTTTACTTTGATATTTTACTGAATATTTCAAAAAACAACTTGTTAATTAAATCAAACAAGTAGGAGAAGTAAATCAAGGCACTGCAGAAGGGTTTCTATATTCAGAAATTTTCACATGGTATCAGAGCGATTGCAGATCAAGTTGAAGCCATCTGCATAGGGCTGAAGATTTTTTTGTTGCAGGAGGGCAGCTGAAGCTGCACAGATTCAAAAAGAGGCAGCACAGCACCAAAGCGACAGCACAGAGGCCCTGCAAGGGTGACGCAGAGCAAGTTTGCTCACGCAAAGGTTGACGCAAGCCCAGAAGGGTGACGCAGAGCCTGTCAAGCTCGCGCAAAGCTGGCGCAAGCCCAAGAGGTTGACGCAGTCCAAGAGGGAGTGACGTCGTGCCGGTTGCCGTGGTTGGAAGTGTAGTTTTCTAATCTTCGAAGTTGTTGTGTTTATTTTGATATTTTATTGAACATTTCAAAAAACAACTTGTTAATTAAATCAAACAAGTAGGAGAAGTAAATCAAGATACTGCAGAAGGGTTTCTATATTCAAAAATTTTCACATGGTATCAGAGCGAATGCAAATCAAGTTGAAGCCATCAGCATAGGGCTGAAGATTTTTTTGTTGCAGGAGGGCAACTTAAGCTGCACAGATTCAGAAAGAGGCAGCGCAGCACCAAAGGGACAGTGCAGCACCCTTGCAGGGGTGACGCAGAGCAAGTTTGCTCACGCAAAAGTTGACGCAAGCCCAGAAGGGTGACGCAGAGCCTGTCAAGCTCGCGCTGAGCTGACGCAGGCCCAAGAGGTTGACGCAGTCCAAGAGGGAGTGATGTTGTGCACGTTGTCGTGGTTGGAAGTGCAGTTTTATGCTCTTCGAAGTTGCTGGTGGGGCATTGTTTTTGTCAGTGTAGAACAGTACCTAGTAGGGTTGACAAAGTAAGGGGAAACAGTTCCTCATTACTAGCCAAGAAAACTGAGATTCGATCAAGTGGAGTGATCGTAGAGGACTGATTGGACAGAATTGGTGAAGGATTTACGAGAGGGAAGTCATTTGTCAGAGGGAGCATACTCTCTAGAGGGTTTCTATCGCCAAGAAACCCAGATTCGGTCTTTTGTTGAGTGTAGCAGCAGTAGCAAGGAGAAGAGCACTTGCTTCGACAGTTTGAGCAAAGATGGCCCTGTATGGACTAAGAGATCATAATAGGTTAGACTATGTGTCTAACTTTGCCATCTGGAAAGCCAAAATCCTGACAGTCCTTGATGAATATGGCATCAGAGACCATGACGAGAACGTGTTAACTGTGCTAACCAATGTTGATTCTCTAAAGAAGTTCAATGAAAATCAGGCACGAGCTAAACGCTTGATCATGGATGGAGTGAAAGATGACGTGGTTCCGCATATTACCGAGAAGAAGATGGCAAATGAGGTGTGGACGGCATTAGCCACGTTGTATCAAGGTAGCTTTGTCCAGAGGAAGATGCTTCTGGAGAATCAGATGCAGATGTTCCAGATGCACAAGGGAGAGGAGATCGATCTTTTCCTCTTTAAATTGCAGACTATCTGACACCAGCTGATTGCCATGGGGGCAACTCCTGATGATGGACTCATGGTGAGGACTGCCTTGAATGTAGTCGCAATGAGTGGGAGACCTTTTTCCAAAGAATTTTGGGCAGAGCACAACTTCCAAACTGGGGGGACATGTGGGCAATCCTTCGATAGGAAGAGATCAGGAGAATAACCAAGAGGGAATTCAGTAGAGGAGGAGTCAAGATTAAGAAAGAGAAGGAAGATGCAACCCTAGCATCTAAGGGACAGAGGCAACAAGGGGAGAAGAAGGACCTATCCAAGGTTCGGTGCTTCAGATGTGGTAAATTGGGACATTTTGCCAATACTTGTCCTAAGAAGAAGGGCAAGGAAGATTCGGATTCCAAGACAGCAACAGCGAATGGGGATGACAGCAACAATGATGATGTAGCCATGAGTGCTCATGTACCTCGAGAGAAGAGGTGGGGCGACATAGATCTGTAGATTGAGCTACAGATGGTGACGGCAGGATCCTTGAGGTGCCCAGACTCTTGGATCACATACCAGCTACGAGAGTCGTTAAAGACAGTAGCAGGATGGCTAGAGTCAGTGGATGCAGAAGATCATGGAGAGGCACAGGGCAGTGCTGGGACGCTAAAGCCTAAAGCAACGCAGAGGCAATGCATACACAGTGCAAAGCAGCAACAGAGGGTGCTTCAGTGATGAGATGCAGCCAGACTGACTCGTCTGACAGTTGTTGGGTGATGTCCTTCAATTGCTTACTTCTCAGCAACTGAGTTGCAATGCAGTAGTTAGAAATGGCAGTGCTATAGGCAGCATGATGCAGCAATTTGAGAGGGAGCTGCAATAGAGATGTGGCAGTGACTGTGGCAGAGTCAGCAATACAGAAAGCAATAGCGCAATGGATGGAGGGCAGCAGTCCAAGCATCAGCAGCGCAAGGGACCGATGCCAAAGATCAGAGTAACGCTTCTAGAGTGAAGTGTTGCTAGAGCACATTCCTCACTAAGAGGGAGTGTTGATATTTTGGGTAACATCGAATGTTCTCTAGCTCTGAAACTTTGTGGAGGGGCTAGAACACATGAGATCTCCAAGACCCGGAAATCGTTTGGAGAAATTCCACCCAGTGTGAAATTTATTCAATAAATTAATTATTTTAACGGAGACCCTAAGTCTAACTAAGGGAAATAAAATAATTAAAGGGAATTAATTTAAACATGTGGGTGAGAATGTTCAAAGTAACATGGATCAGGTATTTTCTAATCTTAGTCGTCGATTAGAGATTAGTTCACGGTCGTTGATTCGTCAACTAGAAAAGTATTAAAGGAAGGCTTGGGGTCAGTTGGAGAAGACACATAGAGCGGTAGCACTTGAGCTAAGTCAAAATTTTGGGGCACGGTTTGCTGAGAATTTTCGAGTGAGCTTGCAGTGCTTGTGAGGAGAAAATCGGCGAGGGATTATTCTGATCCGAGGCCGAGAATACAAAGGCAGATCCGTACCAGGCAATGGAGAGACTAGCAGGAGGGACACAGCCCAACTAGGCTCACGCAGAGGCTGACGCAAGGCCTTCAGGGTGATGCAAAGGCAGCACTGAACCTAGAAGGGTGACGCAGGGGCAGCCTGTGCTGCACAGTGGCTACGTTGGGCAAGAGAAGCTGACGCAAAGGCTAGAGGAGCAGCGTTGGGGTTCCAGTGGGCCAAAAAGGGCTCATATTCAGCGTTTTCAGAGGAGTGCTTCCTCTGTTGAATCAGCCATATTTCCTGTCTCCGAGTGATAGGTACATCTGCTATGAAATTCTCTGTTGGGCAAACCATTACTGGTGCCCTTGATTGTATTCAGATATTTTGCTTAATAAACAAACCCTCTAACAGTTGTTGCACCGGTTTTCCCGCATTGGGTTTTTCCGGGGACATTGTCCAAAAAATACTGTGTCCTTTGTCATGTGTGCATTATGCTTCAGTAAATGATCTATATGTATGTGTAGGCTGCAGTTGTGTTTACTTTGATATTTTACTGAATATTTCAGAAAATAACTTGTTAATTAAATCAAACAAGTAGGAGAAGTAAATCAAGATACTGAAATAGGGTTTCTATATTCAAAAAATTTCACAGGACGCATATCTTCAAAGACTAGGCGTCAAGAAAAGTTCACTCAAACTTATATATCAGAGTGGAAAAGGGTGAACCAGTAATTATTCTTCTATATGTAAATGATCTTCTCCTTACAGGTCTATAAGAACGAATTAAAAAATGCAAGAAACACCTAGCAGCAGAATTTGATATGAAGGATCTTGACTTGATGCATTACTATTTGGGACTAGAAGTCTGGCAAGGACCTAATGAAATCTTTTTAGGCCAAGGAAAGTATGTGATTAAGATGTTGAAGAGGTTTGACATGATGGATTGCAAACCGATGACCACTCCGATGATCACAAACTTGAAAAGAATTAGAAGTTCTGATTCAAGCCCGGTGGATCCTTCCAAGTATAGACAATTAATTGGCTCACTAATGTACTTGGTTAACACTCGGCCAGACATGTTTTGCAGTAAATATCCTCAGTTAGTTCCAAATAGAACTAAAGCAGGATCATTGGTTGAACCATCAACTATTGTCTAAAATATAATAAAAGGAATGATGTCCACTTAATTGGATATACAAATTCTGACTAGGGAGGCAGTGAACAAGATGGGAGGAGCACGACCGAAGGATGCTTCAGTTTGGGATCCTCTATGGTCTCATGGATGAGCAGAAAGAAAGACATTATTGCTTTGAATAGTGTTGAGGTTGAATATGTTGCGGCCTGTGAAGTAGGCAAAGAAGCGGTCTGGTTAAAGAAGCTATTATCCGACTTATTTGAAGGACCGATGAATCCTACAGTGATACTATGTGATAACACTAGTTGTATACTTTTGTCTGAAGATCCAGTATTTCATATAAAGATAAAGCATATCAACAACAAGTATCACTATGTTCAAGAACTAGTACAAAATGGTGTGCTACAACTTCAGTATGTTTCCACTGATGAACAGGTAGCTATGAAAATTTCTGAATATTACTTTATGGAGAAACCCTATTGTTAGATCTGGTTATACTTCTCCTACTTAATCAAGTTATTAATGCTGAAAATTCAGATTAATATCGAAGTAAACACATAACAGTCGCTTCACTTATTCAAATTTGGGCAAAAGATACATGCACACAGACAAAGTGACACAATATTTTCTGGACAACTGTCCCCAGAAAAACCCAATGCATGAAAACCGGTCTTCTGCCTGTTGGAGGGTTTATATTATTAAGTAGTTTCTGAATACAGCAAATATGGGCACCTTACTGTTTAACCCGACAGAGAAAAATAGCTCTGTAGCAATACCTGTTGTTCTAGAGACTGAAAACTTGAGTGATCCACACCCTCAAACGGGATTTACAGAACTCGACCACTTTCCGCCTCTAGAAACCCCAGCGCTGGCCTTGAAGCTGCATGCGTCAGCCCTGCTAGCCTTTGCATGCTTCTGCGCTGGCCTGGAGAGGGTTCCATAACCCTAGACTAGGTGATGCAGTCCCTACGTTTCCTTGGATGACCTCTGCGTAACCTTGGGGGCCTCCTGCTGGCTCAACGTTGCCCTTTATGGGCCTGCGTAGCGGTTGAAGCCCTTGGCGTTGCGCAACTGTTGCGTCGTTGCTGTTGTTGCCCCTGCTTCTTTGTGCTACTCCTGGTTGCTGTCTCTCTACCTCTTGCTGATTCTTGGCTCTGGGATCAGACCATCCCCTTAGCCAATACTACCCCTCGCTGCAACTGAAACACTTCTGAAAATTCTTAGCAAACCCGCCCTAGAATTTCAGCTTAGTCTCAGTGCTCTGCCTCCGTGTGTGTGTCTCCAACTAACCCCAAGCCTTTCTCTTATACTTTTCTCGTTGACATATCAACGGTCGTGATTTAATCTCTTATCGAGGGCTAAGTTTAAAAGACTGCTTGATCCGTGTCACTTAGAACATTTCATCACGTGTTGAATTAATTCACTTTAATTTTTCTAATTCCCTAAGCTAGACTTAGGGTCCTCATTAAACAAATTAATTATTTTAATATCTCACACATTAGATGAAATTTCTCCAAACGTTTTCTGGGTTTTGGATGTCTCACGTACTCTAGTCCCTCAACAAATTTTGGGAGCTAGAGCACATCCGATGCTACACCAACACTCAAAAAACACAACACTCCCTCTTAGCGAAGAATGTGCTCTAGTACAATGTTGCTTCACCCCGAAGCTCTGCATTGATCTCTGGTGTGGGTCTCTACGCTGATGCTTGGCCTGCTGCCCTTCATCACTTTGTTGTTGCTGCTTTCCCGTACTGCTGCCCATGACGTTGCCACCGCCACTGCTACATCTATAATGCAGCTCCCTCTCAAATCGTTGCATCATGCTGCCCATAGCACTGCCACTGCTAACTGTTGCACTGCAACTCAATTTCTGAGAAGTAAGCAACTGAAAGACTCCTGCCCAATCGTTAACAGACAAGTCAGGCTGCATCCCATCACTGAAACTTCCTTGGCTGCTACTTTACGTTGTCCTCCTGAAGCCACTGCACTGCTACAACTTTGCGCTGCGTAAGCACCGCCTCTTTGCACCGCTGAAGTCCCATCAGCATTTGCGTTGCTACCTCTACGTTGTTGCTGCCTCTGCACTGCACTACTCCCTCTACAACACTTCAGCTATGCCCTCTGCTTCACTGTGATCTTCTGCAACCATCTCCTACTTTTCCTGCTAATGTCTTAAGGCTCCCGTAGCTCGTATGTGATCCAAGAGTTGGGCTTACTCAAGGATCATGCCTTCATTTTGTAGTTGCTCTACAGATCCATGTCGCCCCACTTTCGTGGTTCATGAGCGCTCATGGCTATGTCATCCTCAGAACCATCGTCCGCCACAACAGCCTTGGAAGTAGAAGCTTTCTTGTCCTTCTTCTTCTGAGGACAATTGTTGGCAAAATGTCCTAGTTCGCCACACTAGAAACACTTGATCTTGGATAGATCACGCTTCTTCTTCCCTTGCTGCCTCTTTGATGCCAAAGCAGCATCTTCTACCTCTTCCTTCTTCACCTTCCTTGATCCCGTGATGTACTGTCTCTTGGTGAACCGACGAAGTTCTTCTTGACGGAGGATTGTCCACATACTGTCCCAATTTGGAAGGTCTGCTCTACCCAAGATACTTTGGACAAAGGTTTCCGAGTCCTCTGTGACTGCATTGAGTGCAGTCCTCACCATCACATCATCTTCCACCTTTGCTCCCGTGGCAGACAACTGATCTCTGATCGCCTGTAATCTGAAAAGGAAGGGCTCGATTTCTTCTCCCTTGGCCATCATGAATAACCGCATCTGGTTCTCCAGAAGCATTCTCCTTTGGACGGATCTTCCCTCATATAGGGCAGTGAAGGCTTTCCACATCTCATGAGTCGTTTTCTTGTCGGCTATGTGTGGAACTATATGATCCTTAACCCCATCCATTATGAAGTGTTTGGCATGTGCCGCAGCTTCCTCATGCTTCGCTAGGAGGAGAGCATCGGTTGGCATGGCTAAGACTTTTTCTGCATGGTCCCTCAGAGCGTATGCCTCCATGACTAATTGGATTTTGGCCTTCCAGACTGCAAAGTTGGACAGACCATCCAACCTATCCTGATAGTCCGTGAGGTTCCATCTACTCAGCAAATATGTCAGAACAAATCCTACTCTCTATGCTAGAGACTTGGATCTAGGGTCCTTGGCGAGAAAGGCACCCTCTGCTCCCTCTCACAACTGACTTCCTCTCTTGGAAGTCTGCCAAATCAAAAATGAATCATCTCTCTTCTATCGTCTGATCAATCTGCAGATTTGTTTGGCTGAAAAACCTTATGAGAAGTTGATCTTCCTCCCGCTCTTTGTCAACTAGTGCTTAGGTTAATTTCTGCAACTTCAGAAATTTAACCCCACCAGCAACTACTGAAGCTCTGCAGCGCTGCTTCCGGCACTCTGAATCAGCAACGGCTTCAGAACTGCGTCACCCTTGCTAGCCTCTACATGAGCTGACAGTCCCAGCACTATCTTTGCACTGCCTCTGCGCAATAAGTACGTGAGCCTTCGTGGAGACTGCATAGAACTGCGTCACTCTGGCCTCTGCGTGGCTCTGCTCCCTCTACTGCTGCACTGTCCCTTCTGGTCTGGCTTTCTGCGGCTGTTGCTGCTTTCTGCAGCAAGGATTCTTTAGTCTTCTGCTGGTGATCTTGCTAGATTTGCAATCCCTCTGATACCATGTGAAAATTTCTGAATATTACTTTATGCAGAAACACTACTGTTATATCTGGTTATACTTCTCCTACTTAATCAAGTTATTAATGCTGAAAATTCAGAATAACATCGAAGTAAACACATAACAGTTCTTCACCAATCAGATCTAGGCAAAAGATACATGTACACAGACAGTGACACACAAGATTTTTTGGACAACTGTCCCCGGAAAAACCCAATGCGAGATAACCGGTCTTTTGGCTGCTGGAGGGTTTATATAATTATGTAGTTTCTGAATATAGCAAATCTAGGGCACCTTACTAGTTAACCTGACAGAGAAAAATAGATCTGCAGCAATACCTGTTGTTCTGGAGACTGAAAACTTGACTGATCCACACCCTCAAACGGGATTTACAGAACTCAGCCACTTTCTGCCTCTAGAAACCCCAGCTTTGCCCTTGAAGTTGCCTGCGTCAGCCCTACTAGCCTCTGTGTGCTTCTGTGCTGGCCTGGAGAGGGCTACGTAACACCAAACTGGGTGACGCAGTCCCTACGCTGCCTGGATGGCATTTGCGTAACCCTGGGGACCTCCTGTTGGCTCAGCGTTGCCCTTTCTGGGCCTGCGTAGCGGCTGAAGCCCTCTGCGCTACGCAGCGGCTGTGTAGTTGCTGCTGTTGCCCCTGCTTCTCTACACTACTCCTGGTTGTTGCCTCTTTGCCTCTTGCTAGTTCTTGGCTCTAGGATCAAACCAATCCCGTTAGCCAATACTACCCCTCGCTACAGCTAAAACACTTCTAAAAATTCTTAGCAAACCCGCCCTAGAATTTCAGCTTAGTCTCAGTGCTCTGCCTTCGTGTGTGTATCTCCAACTGACCCCAAGCCTTTCTCTTATACTTTTCTCATTGACATATCAACAGTCGTGATTTAATCTCTTATCGACGGCTAAGATTAAAATGTTGCTTGATCCGCGTCACTCAGAAAATTTCATCACATGTGTTAATTAATGCACTTTAATTTTTCTAATTCCCTAAGTTAGACTTAGGGTCCTAATTAAAAAAATTAATTATTTTAATATCTCACACATTAGATGAAATTTCTCCAAACGTTTTCTGGGTTTTGGAGGTCTCATGTACTCTAGTCCCTCCACAAATTTTGGGAGCTAGAGCACATCCGATGCTACCCCAACACTCAAAAAACTCAACAGTAGCTAATATATTGACAAAATCTCTTCCAAACAAGAAGCTTGTGTATCTAAGAGACAAGCTTGGTTTGGTGGATGTATCCTCCCTATGTGAGAGAGAGAAATAGACACGCATTCTTGTCTTCATTGGAAAAAAGAATGAAGTATTTTGGGATTTGATAACCATCTGGCATCTGATACTCTTTGAATGTGGTAGGGCATTCTGATAAAGAGTAGTTGAGGACGGATATTCTTTGAGATAAGAATAGTCCTATGAGGTCATACTCGGTAAACACCCGGGTGGAGTATGTACCTTGGATACAATGATGATGATGTCTATAGTCATTGGTCTCACCAGCATTGTGGCTCAAAATCTTGTGGAGAGATGGAGCTGTTAGTCAAGACCTTGCTATGTAACAATGTTGGATTAATATGATGCTAGAAACAGATGGGTTATAGATCCGACTCTTCTTATGTGATCTCTTCATATTGAGAATGACCACGTACCATTATGAATACCTCCCTAGTTAAGAGGGAGTGTTAAAAAAGTGTAACTAGGTTCGATCTTCATGATGACTTGTAATTATGATTTAATGTAAACAAAGAAGACAAAGAATAATAAATGTAATATGTTACTTGTTTCATGGGTTTTATGAGCAAGGAGTTTTATTATAGGTCAAAGACTTCTTCTTGATGTCTTTTAGGAGTTGTCATCTAGTCATAAATATAATTAAGAAAGTCATATATATGAAGTTACGTTACAATTGTAAAAGGTTCACTCCAAGATGCTTGTCATTATACCCCTTCAAGTCGGCTCAATGTAAGTGAAGAATTATCCCTTGAAGAAGTCGGCCTACATTCACATGATCACGTCGGCCCAAAGCAAAGAGACGGTCTATATATATAAGAGGACTATAGCCTCATTTGACACCATCCAATTCGGTCATCTCTGCAATAACATAGTGTGAATTTCAGTGCGGATCTCAATGCAGATTTCAGTGCGAAAGTCAAGGGTTATATAGCAAAGAAGGAGGTCATAGTTTTCGGATATATCACCACTACATTTTCTGTGTAGACCGAAGTAAACCTCAATATTACCACAGCTCAGTTAAGGGTGCAATCAAGTGCAAATCAATGTTGGAATATAGCCAAGGTTAGGAGATAGTTGAAGACCGAAAGAGAAGCCTAAAGGACTGTGTCAAGAAGTGAAGGACTCAGAGACCGAGACTCTCTTAGTGACGGTGTTGAACAATGCAAGAAAGAGGGACAACGTATGAAGGGATAGTGACAAGTATCTTGAGTAATTTTGTATTAAAGTCTTTTGCCAAGGGTCTTGGTATTCTCAATTGAAGCATCTATAAAAAGAGATTTGTGGGGAAAGTTTTCCCCTCAAGAGGAGGGGTTTTGGCCCTGGCTTGTAGCCTACATATTGTGTCACTGTTCTTATTGTGTTGGTAATTGTTTGATGTATTGCTCATCGTCATAACAATAATCAAAGAGAAAGAAGCTAAAGTATAACACAAGCAGTTATCTAGCTAGAGAATTGAATTAAACATTGCCCTCTTGAATTCTCAACACAGTAACACAGTAACAGTCACAGTTTTATCCCATTGGGTATGTGGATCCGGTGGCATTACTTCGGGCCAAAGCGTGCAGGAGTACACCACAAAATTCAGTTTGATGGCTATAATGTTGGGTATCTCTCCAAAGAACCCAAATGTACTCCTCAAGTATTTGGGGGGTCTACACCGCCATCTGCGTGAGCAAGTGATGTTGTTCAAGCCCAAATTGGTGGATGAGGCTTGTGTACAAGCACAGTACCTAGAGAACATAGGCCTGAGGAGAGCGCAATCAAGTGGATTGAAGCAGAAGGAGCAACAAGATGATTCTAAGGAGGGGAAGCAGAAGCAAAAATGGGGAAGAGATAAGAAGACAACAACCACAGCACACCATCGCAAAGATCCTAGCAACCACTGCAACATCGATGGCCATACAGAGGAAAAATGTTGGAAGTTGCATCCAAAGCTAAACCCGAAGAAAGAGAAGAAAGATAACAAGAAGAAGAATCTCATGGCCACTGATTCGAGCAACCAAGTTGAAAGCAGCTCGGATGTGGATGAGAAGATCGTTTGTACGTTAGTACAGAAGGAGGTGAATCTGAGTAGCCTTCAGCAACAGGATGAGAAATAAATGACCAAACTCTTCCATATAAAGATACAGGTCAAGAATACAAAGATTGACGCTCTATTTGACTCAGGATCGTAGGAAAATCTCATTGCAGCAGAGATAGTCAAGAAGTTGGGGTTGGAAGTTCGTGATCATCCAAACCCATATCCATTAGGATGGATGAATAAGGATGTAGATTTGAAGGTAAGTAAACAGTGCAAAATTAGATTTGCTATCAGTGTTGATTTTATTGATGAAGTAGATCTAGATGTGGTTCCCCTTGATATATGTGGAGTCGTGTCTGGGAATCCATACATGTACATGCGTGATGCAATTTTTATGAGGAGAGCCAACCAATATCAGCTCGTCAAGGATGGAAAATCATTCATCATCAACGTGCACAAAGGCAAGTCGAAAATCTCACTGTTAAGTGCCAGCCAGGCCAAGAAATTGATCAGTTCCAACAAAAAGTATGTTTTATTGTTTTTAAGAGAAATTCAGTCTGCAGCGCAGTCAATAAGAGACAAGGCATCCTGAGAGGGGTGTACCAAGAAACAAAAACAACAATTGGAGGAGTTATTACAGGCATACAGGGATGTGTTTCGAGAGCCTAAAGGATTACCACTTAAGAGGGAAGTGGAGCATGAGATCCATCTATTGTCGGACTCACCCTTGCCAAATATTGGGTTGTACATGCAGTCTGTTATAGAAGCAAGTGAGGTGAAGAAATAGTTGTAGCAGCCGCTAGAACCAGGTGTGATTCGACTAAGTACATCACCATGTGGGTCACCCATCATCATTGTACCGAAGAAGGATGGGGCTTGGCGGATGTGTATAGATTACAAGGCATTGAACAAAATCACACTCAAGAACAGATACACCCTGCCCAGGATAGATGATTTGTTGGATCAGCTGCAACAAGCAAAATACTTCACCAAGCTGGACTTGAAGTGTTCGAGTCAAAGAAAAAGACACCTGGAAGACCACCTTCAAAACTACGCAAGATTTGTATGAGTGGTTAGTCATGCCATTTGGCCTATGTAATGCACCACCTACATTTAAGAGATTAATGAATGATGTATTGCGCCCTTTTATAGATTCATTTGTTATTTTCTATTTGAATGATATACTGGTATATAGTGCTACCTAGGAGGAGCATATGTCACATTTGACGCAGGTGTTGGAAACAATGAAGAAGCACCATCTGCTAGCAAATCTCAAGAAGTGTGAGTTTGTGTATCAGTCTTTGGTGTATATAGGGTGTGTGATCGGTGGAGGATAGTTGAAGATAGATCCTTCCAAGATGGAGGCCATCATGAAATGGCCAATGCCTACTAATGTTTCTGAGGTCGGGAGTTTCATTGGGAAAGGCACAGTACCTGAGGAAATTCATAGCTTTGTTTTCGTCGGTAGCAGCACCGCTCCATGCCATAACAGCAGGTGGCAAGATTTTCCAGTGGGGAAAAGGTCAGTTGAAGGCTTTCGAGGAGCTAAAGAAGAAGATCAATCAAACACCAATTCTGGCATTACCAAACTTGCAGCGACCCTTCGAAGTGGAGACAGATGCGAGTGGCTATGCTCTGGGGGTTGTCTTGATGCAAGGAGTGTTGAAAAGTATAACTAGGTCGGTCTTCATATTGACTATGTAATTATGGATTTATGTGAAGTAGAAGACAAAGATAATAAAAATGTATTTTTGTTGTACTTGCTTCATGGGTTTCATGAGCAAGATTTTATAGGTCAGTAGACTTCTTCTTGATGCCTACTAAGATTGTCTTCTAGTCACAAATGTAATTAAGTGTCATATGAATAAAGGGTCTAGTTATATGCTCCAGAACCTGGTCATGATACCTTGAAGAAATGGCTTCTAGAAGATGCTCAAGATACCTTCATAAACGCTGGGATAAATAGACTACATGTCAGCCTATATTCTCAAATGGTGAAGTCGGCCTTCATGCAAGATATATGGTCAGCCTTCCAACAGTAAAATGTGCTATATATATATGTAGAAACTGCAGCTCAGTTTGTCAACCAATAATGCAGATCTCTCGGAAGCAAGACATACAATTGAAAGCGTATTTCTCTGAAAATTGCGGAGAAGTTTGAGCCAGACATACAATTGAATGCGTATTAATCTGAAATTGCGAAGAACTCTGAGCCTTTTACAGGAAGAGATAGCAAGGGAATTGCGGATTCCACAGCAGAGACAGAGTGATAGAAAAGGTAATTGCGGACACCACAGCAAAGACAGCAAAGGGAATTGCGGACACCACAGCAGAGACTGCGTGTTACAAAAGGAAATTGCGGACTGTATTGAAGAAGAATAATCGAACAAATATAAAAGCTACCTTGCGGATGACAGCAAGACGTAAGGACAGATATACTTCAAGAGAACTTTGACAAACGCTGATATTATAGTGTTGACATCTGGACAGATAAACCACAGCAAAATTTGCGGATACACCACAGTAACTAAGTGCGGACAAGACAGAGAATTAGGGCAACAAATAAATGCAGATAATGGCTAATCTATGAATGTGGAATTGAAGGAAGTAGATAGTCTACGGATGGTCAAATAACAGTTTGTAATAGCAAGTGGTTGATATACATAGTTAAGAACTGTGAGCCTAATCTTTGTGTTTTTGTGTTTTGATAATTGACTTAATGAAAGATTGACTTAACTAGAAGAAGAGAAGACATAAGTACCTCAAGTACGTTCAAGTACGTTCACAAGTAATTATCTAGAAGAGAATTTGTATTAACCTACAGCTTTTCAAATTCTCAACAAGGAGAAAGGCCTGTATGGTACCATTCTGAAGTATTTCATGGGGCAGTCCTTAGCTACCCTACCTACGACAAGGAGTTCTATGCCATCGTGCAAGCTGTGAAGAAGTGGAAGCACTATCTGATGGGAAAGGAGACAGTAATCCACACATATCACCAGTCGTTACAATACTTGCAGGCCCAGAGTAAGCTACAGCAGACCGAGCATTACAAGTGGATGGGGTTTTGACAGCAATTTCATTTGGTGATCAAGCATAAGAAGGGAAACATAAACAAGTTGGTTGGCATGCTTTCAAGGTCACCCACATCAAAGATTACAGCTTTGGGGACTCTTATGTACATGGAGCCATTCACCCATGATGCATACAAAGATGCATATTTCGAGGATGAGGACTTCAAGGAGGTGTATCAACAGTTGAAGAGTCAAAGTCACGTGCAAGATGGCGACAGCACCGTTGACTACCATTTCCAAGACAGGTTACTCTACATGTTGAAAAGCTATGTGTTCCTAAAGGTGAGTGATCGCCACTGATTAGAGACGCTCACGCCTCCAAGGTTGCAGGGTAGTTTGGTGTAGGGAAGATCGTGGCTAACTTGCAAAGGTATATGTATTGGCCCAAGATGCAAGAGCAGGTAGCTAGGTTCATAACAGGATGAAATCTTTATTGTACCAGCAAGCCTAGCAACAGAAAACGGGGTCTATATCATCCCTTACCTGTACCTACTCGTCCTTGGGAAAGCATTTCCATGGACTTTGTGGGAGGTTTACTGACAACCAGGAAGGTACATGACTACCTATTCGTGGTAGTTGACAAGTTTAGCAAGGTGTGTGTTCTGATACCCTATAAAAAGACCATCAGCAGGCAAGAAACAACAAACTTGTTCTTTGGACTCGTTTGCGTGCACTTTGGGATACCAAGGAGCATCATTTCAGATAGGGATACAAGATTTCTCAATGCATTCTGGACTACATTGTGGGAGAAGATGGACACAAAGTTGAAGATATCTACAGTGTTCCATCCACAGACATATGGGTAGACAGAAGTAGTCAATGAGACTTTGGTGCAGCTTATGAGGAGTTACAACCAAAATCATTCGAAGACCTGGGATGAAAATCTGGTATATATACAACATTCTTACAACAGAGTAGTCCACACTTCTACGGGAAAGTCCCCATTTGAAACTTGTTTTGGATATTTTTGGCCTTCACCATTTGACATTGCATATGGGCAGCAAGGAGGAGTGAGGGAAGATCTTACAAGAGATGCTTTGAGGGTTGAAAATTTTATAGAGAAGAGTAGGCAGATCCATCTCCAAGTATTAGACACGCTGCAGAAGTCGCAAGAGAAGTATAAGGCCAGGCGTCATCAGCACAGAACAAAGAAATCGTTCAAGGTTGGAGACAGAGTATGGCTACATTTGAATAAGGAGACGCTGCAAGGGTTTGGTAAGAAAATCAAGGCTCTGAGGTATGGTCCCTTTGAGATATTGGAAAAGGTAGGTGATAATGTCATATATGCGCATTTACTCAGTTGTGAACGTAGAGAATTTGAAACTCTATGAGCCTTCCGTGCTAGATCAGGGAGAGGAACAGGTCGTACCTCCTGTGGAGGATTTGGCACCAGATGCTCAGGCAGAGTTGACTAAAGATACAATTTTGCAGAAGAGGTCCATAACTACAAGATAGGGGCAGCATGACCTTTAGCAGATTGGGTTGAAGGGACAGCTTTCAGGTAAAGCTAAATGGTACCCAGAGAGAAGGTGGAGGATACATTTCCTCACCTCATTCAGTAGAAGCTTACCTGCAGAGATGAAATGAAATGCTTACCTGCAGAGATGAAAAGAGAGAAGGGGAAGGCAAAAGGCAAGGAGAAAAGCCTAGATAGGCCTGCGTTAAGGGAAGGAATCCTTAGAAGTCCACGGCAAGGAGGAAGCCTTATTGGGCCTGCGACTGAAGGAGGAGAGCCACAAAGGCTCACAGCAAGCCCTACAAAATTCTAGAGACTATGATCTTACCCTCATGGGCCTAGATCTAGCTCAATCCCTAGCAAATTTTCTTGAATCTCACCTGCACAAATGAAAAATAGAAATACCCAAAATCTTAATACATACAAAAATTCAAATCAAACCCCAAACACCAATTAGCTGCAAAACAAGGGTTAGAAAATTTTATTTACAAAAATAATTTACAAGTTAAACTTATTTAAAAAATATATACAAGTGTACAATGCTTGAAAGATTTTTGATGAATAATTTGTATAATAATAACAATGGCTTGATGTATTTCGAAAGATATATATTAACCATAGTTTTAGCAAAGTAAGAAAATCACATAAATTTCTTGAAGCCCAAACAAGGTCGGCCTGTGCCCACGGTCTGAGAACTTAGAGCCCAAGGGTCTGGGAACCTACAAACTCTATATATTTTCTTCAAGAAAACTTGTTAGACATATGGCAAATCAGATCAGCTAAGATAAACCCAAAATCTACCAATAGAATGTTCTTATCACCATCTAATGAATAAACAAGTTTATAAAATTTTAAGCACAATATAGGAAAACACATACCCATCACGTACACAGATCAATGAGACAAAGACACCATGACCTGAACCCCAAAGTCTTTTATTATGAATTTCAAACATTCCCAGCAGAACGGTGGCTTCACACTAGCGTTTACAAATTTACATCAGCCAAAGATGATAATAGAAGCTCGATAGCCTTCTATTTATAGAGAAAATCCCTCCAAGTGGAAAATAACAGCTAGTTGGTTTGATCCCCGTCAAAATAATCTCGACCATCAATAAATATTTGATCATCTTTTTATCTTTGTCGTCAAAAATATTTATTTTTGAGGACTTTTCGAATTTCTCATTATAACCATTTTTTATTAATCGAAAAATAATTATTTTGGATTAATTTCCTTAAAATTTTGACTGACTTAACCACCAAGGTCCAAGGGCTTAATTTTTCTTAAAAAATCCATTTTTGCCTTGGTGGGGGACATCCAAAATTTGACTTCTTCATGACCCACGAATTTTTTGGTCATTTTCCACTTGGAGAAATTAATTTCTCTAGAATTTATTTTGACTCTAAATTAATTAATTTTATGGCTTAGGATTTAATTTTTTATTTTGCCAGAAAAATTAATTAATTGACACTTGAGGGGATTAATTATTTTTCCACCCTCAAATGCTTAAGCCATGGTGTTTGATTGCGAGGGACCAAGCACTAAAATATTTTTTACATCAAATAATTACAATTCAACCCTCAAAGGGGGAATACCCGTTCGTTATAGACCCTCATAATATTTACCCAAATTTGCGACACAATATGATCTAGTAGACCAAGTGATTTGTAATAAAATAATTTAGCCAAATAGCTTAAATTATTCCCAAATCACTTTTACAGTAGACTCGACTAAGAACACTAGGACTCACCTAAGACTTTGTCAAAAAATTCCACCCTAGCTTTGGGATTTAAGATGGAGGGAAAAAATCTGTTGATTATCCGTGTTTAGAAACACACATAATACGATGAGATGAAAAACCTCCTTGGATGAAATTCGTCGCCAAAATCAGAGGCTTACCTAGGTTGTTACATAACTAAACGGTCGTACTAGCATCATTTATATTACAACTTGCGGAAATTGGGTTTACAATGGCATGAAAACTGGCTCATTGATGATTCTAAACTTTGAAAAAATTGGCACAACAGCTTCCTTGGAACTGTGACAAAATGTGTGCAACAGGCCTCTTACCTTCCTCTTTTGTTGTTGTCCTTCTTGAGTTCAGGACAATTTCTCTTGCAGTACCCATATTCATGACAGCCATAGCATTGGATTTTCGATATATCCTTCTTGTTCTTTTTCTGAGGACCAAACCTTCCAAATTTTCCTTCCTTCCTAACCAGCCATGGCAGCTAATGTTTGTGCTTGCTCATTTGATCCTACATTGCTTTTTGCCTTCAACCTGGTTTCTTCAATTTTACACAATGACCAAAGTTCATTGAATGGGGTAGCTTCCTTCTTTCCATAGATGCTTAATGTAAAGTTGTACAATTCCTTTGGGAGTGCATTGAGCACTATGGTGGTCATTTCCTTATCAGACATTATTTCTGCCAACTCTTGTAGTTGGTCTCTTATTTCTGACACCCTCATAAAGTATGAGGTTATTCCATCTTCTTTTGATATCTTTATCTTATAGAGCTCTTGTCTTAATGATATTTACTTCTCCAGTAGTGCTTACACAGAATAATTCTACTAGCTTCTCGTATATTTCTTTCGATGTACAAACTTTGATAGATAGGGTATGAGGGGATCTTTGATGGATTCTATAAGGATCCTTTGAGCCTTTACTTACCCTTTCATTTACTTTGCAAGAGCTTGAGCTTCTTCCTTTGGAGGTTTAGTGATTGAACCCTTAACATGATCAACAACTTCGTTTTCTATGAGGATCAAATCCGTCATCTTCTTCCATGCAAGAAAGTTTGATAACCCAACCAATTTGTTGCTTTGTTTGCAAAATGAAGTCATTTTGATAGATTCAGATCTGGACATAAAGATACTTACTTGTCAAGATACTCCTTGATGACAATATCTTCAACTTATTGCCATCTTGATTTTGATGATGATGATGATGATAGAAGATGTCTTCTTGGTGAAGATGTCTTCTTTCAAAAGTGATCCTTCAACGAGAGGGAGATTACCTTGGTTCCTTGATGAATGATGACAACACCTTCTCCTTGTTTTTTTTTTATGTAGAGGCTTCAAGATGCTCCAATTTGTGGTCCTTTCTTCGAGTAGAGGTAGGGTCTTTGAGGCCTCCTTCTCAAGGTGATGATTGTGCAAGGTTCCCAAGAAAGCTTCAAGTGTAGAATCCTTCTTTGAACAAACTAGGGTTTTGAGGTCTTCTTTAGTAACTTCAAGATAATGATGTAATCCTTGTCCTTGTAGTGCCTTTGAGATGTAATGCCTTTGAGATGTAGTGCCTTTGATGATTGATGCTCTTCATGATCTTCTAGTGCTTTGATCCTTGAATAGAGGCACGGTTTTCAAGGCAGTGGCACGAAAATCGAGGAAGAGAGGGCCGCATTTATTGCTGCATTTCAGGCATAGAAATCGAGGTCCGTACAACAGTGTTTTCAGGCATAGAAATCATGGTCAGTACAGCAAGGTTCAGGCACACATTTCGAGGCAGTCCGTACTGTTGTTTTTGGCACGCATTCCAGAAATTCATACAGCGATCTTTTGGCACAAAAATCAAGGAGTCTGTACAGTTGTTCCAGCACTAATTTCTAGGCTATCCGTACAACATTTAATGTTGTATACTATGCTGTAACATTTATGTTTTGTTGTTGGCACGAATTTCGAGGTGGAGGTCAAGCACGAAATTCGAGATGAGTAAAAAATTGCGGTTGCTGGAATTTTTACTGTGTATTTCATTTCTCTGTAAAAGCATTATTAAAAAATAAATAAGAGCTCTCAAACTAGTTTTCCCCAAGAGTTGTAGGGGTTTTTCCAGGGTCACATTGACCAAAAATCAGCGTGTTATTTTTCTGTGTGGCTGTTATAATTTTCTGAGTTTTATTTTTTCATTTTCCAACACTGTGAAATTCCTCAACTTGTGTTTTCAGAAAATAATTTTATTTCCAGAATTTTGAATGTATGATTATGGGAATGGGCATTTAACTATATGAGAGTGATAAGGTGAAACTGAAAACTAGAGTGGGGTCTAAAATTTCTACACAGTATCAGAGCTTGGGTGGCTGAAAAGTGCAGTTTGGGACAACAAGTGAAAAATTACAGCAAGCTATTTTCATACAGAAAACTGAACCTTTACCACAAATTTGAAAACTTCAGTTTTTTAGGACAGCAAGCATGTCTTTGGGCTTGAGGGTGGAAAATAGGTTGGATGGGCAAAGCAACTATAGTGCATGGAGGAAGAGAATACAGAGCATCTTTGAGGAGGCAGAAGTCTGAGGCATAATGGTACATACCACACAGCACCCAGTAGCAATCTCTGCTGACCCTGTTCAATTGGCTGATTTTAACAAGAAGAATGCCAAGGGAAAAAGACTGATTCTGGATGGTGTTAAAGACCATGTAATTCCTCATGTGAGAGGAAAGACATGTGCATATGAGATGTGGACAGCTTGGACCAATCTTTACTAGAGCACCAATGAAAATAGAAAAATGGTCCTAAGGGAGAAGCTGAAGGTCATTAAAATGGCTAAGACTGATGGTGTTACAGCATACCTCACAAAGATCACTTCTGTGAGATGAGTTGGCAGCTGTTGGAGAGACCATTCCACCCACTAAGTTGGTGCGGATTACATTGAATGGTCTTCCCAAGACTTGGGAGAGTTTTGTGGATGGGATTGTTGCACGGGAAAACCTTCCCAGCTGGGAGAGGTTGTGGGATGATTGCATTCAGAATGAAATCAGAAAGAACCATCTTGGGGCATCCAAACAGGTAGAGGAGGATGACAATGTAGCATTGTTAGCAAGGGGCAAGAAGGGCAAAGGAAAGAAGCAAGCTTCCACAAGTGGTGGTGGGGGCAAAGGCAAAGGTAAAGGTAAGCAGGTGAACAAGGAGAATGACTATTCCAAAGTTAGATGTTGGAATTCTCAGAAGTTGGGACACTATGCAGTTGTGTATCCGGAGAAGAAGAAGAAGGGAAGGGCAAGACCATGGCAGCATCAACAGAGATAGAGGACTTTTCGAAGAGCTTTGATCGGGAGTTTGGGTTCATAGCTTGTGAGTTCACTAGTGCAGGATCACCTACCACACAAGTTGAGAGGGAGTGTGCACTTCCCTCCACTAGCGAAGCATCTTCAAGTATTTGGTATGTTGACAGTGGGGTTTCCCGTCATATGACAGGAGTCCGTGAGTACTTCTCAGAGCTTTCAGAGAGTGGCATTGATATAGAGGTAGTGCTTGGAGACGAAAGCATTGTTAGAGCAGTCGGTGTGGGGACATTGGCATTTGATAGGGAACCCAAACCTCCCTTGAAAGTGTCGAATGTTCTATATGTGCCAGGGATGAAGAAGAACCTTATATCCGTCTCAGCATTAGAGGACAGAGGGTATGAGGTATTGTTCAAGAGAGCACAGGTGCTTATATATCCCAGGGGCGCTCCAGTTGATTCAGCTAGAGTGATTGGTGTGCGCCATGCCAAGGTGTACAAGTTTTCATTCCAGCCCTTTATGGCATTGAGCAGTGGTACCAGCAGCAGAGCTAGCAGTTCAGAGTTGTACGAGATTTGGCACCGCAGGATGGGGCAAATGTATCATGGGGCCTTGAGGACATTGCACGAGATCACCACAAGTGTGTCAGATTTCAGTTTTGATCACGTTGATGTTGATTTATGGTAGCATCGGATGTGCTCTAGCCTTGTAATTTTATATATGGGTTAAGGCACATGTATTCCATAATACCCAGAAAGGATTTTGGAAGATTCCACTTAGAGATGGTTTAATTAAAATAATTAATCGTTTTTTAATGTTTTCCTAAGTGTAAACTTAGGGAAACTGATTTATTAAAGGGTATTAATTAAACTTTGTGTGAATCTTCTAGAAAAAGTCATGGATCACCTCCAAATTAATCTTAGCCCTTGATTATGTTTTAATCTTGGTTGTTGAAGGTTCAACAAAAGAATATAAGAAGGAGGGTGAGGGGCCTATGGAAATATACATCAGAAGGAGAAAGAATCAAGAGTTTGATTTCTTCAGTGAGAGGAAGAATCGAAGTGGTTCTCATTTGCAAAGAGGGGAAGGTGAAATCTCCAGGAGGGAGAATTTCTGAAGCATAGAGAGTGCATGAAGCGGAGTGAGAGAGGAGCCAAAGCATCAGCGCGGAGTTACCCTAGCAGCATTTACGTTGGGCCAACGCAGAGAAGCAGAGGGAGTTTTCATATTCTGTTGAAGGGGCAGCAAAGGGTTCATCCGGTGTCAGGAGGACATTTCAGAAAGGAAGGATAACTCTAGTCTCATACAGCAACAAGCACGGAAGCAGCCACGACAAGCAGTAGAAGCAGTGACACAGTGACAGCATGGGTGATGCAGTCACCGCGCAAAAATCATGCAGAGCCAGTCAGTGTGGGTGCAGGCCAGTGCCAAAACTCAGATAGTGATGTGAGAATCGCCTCACTCAGCCTTTTCTCATCAAAATTCTTCAGGTGATTGATTGACATTCACAATCACACATTTGTGCTCAGAATTTCTGCATAATAAAGAAACCCTGAGATCTGTTACACTGGTTTTCCCACATTGGGTTTTTCCGGGGACAATTGTCCAAAAATAAGGTTGTCTATGTGTGATTACTTGTGCTATTTTTATATGTGATTTGTTAATCGTTAAGTCTGCAGCATATTTTATTTTGTTATTTTACAAAATAAATGTTAAATAATTGTGTTTGACAATGCAATAGAAGAAATTTAATAAGTAGTTGTAGTAGAATTTTCACATGGTATCAGAGTTGTCAAATCCAAAGGAAGCAAGGTCAGGAAAGGGACTGCGTAAACTAGAAGCTTCAAAGGGGACGCAGCACAGAGAGAAGAAAGCACAGATAAGTTCAGCATCTGCAAGAATCTGGTATATTGATAGCGAGGCTTCAGCTCATATGACTGGAGTACGAGAATACTTCTCGAGCTATAGGGAAGAGCAGATGAACTTCCAGATCACTATGGACAATAGCACGAAGTGCACTTCAGTTGAGAGAGGATCCGTAGTGTTTTAGATCGAAGCCGGAACCAATGTTAGGATCACGGATGTACTACATGTGCCAGGGCTTGGGATGAACCTAATCTCAATATCCCAGTTGCAGGAAAAAGGGTATGACATACACTTTACCGGAAAGAAAGTATATGTCAAGCATCCTAGTTTGCAGCAAACAAGGCAAATCGGAATCAGAAGCAATAGACTATACAGGCTGCAGATCGAAACTCCGATGGCACTAGTCAGTAGTAATCTCGAAGACAAGAAAGGGTTGAATGTGTTAGCCATCTATAAAATTTGTTATATCAAATGTTGGCTAAAAACATTTTTGGAGTCTTCGAGAAACAAGTTTTATTGATAAAAAGTGTTATCTCTTGAAGACTCTTGAAGACATCATGCCCTTGTTTCAATCACTGTTGTTTCCATTTAGAAATCTGAAATTCTGCTGATTCCATGAGAGAAAATACTGCTGCAAACACCATTTTCCCCTCCTTCCATTTCAAAACTAACCTTATTTTCTACCCCTTTCATTCTCGTGAAAATCCTCTATTTTCTCATTTTCCCCTTTTCCCCTTTCATAAAATCCTTTTTACAGAGTTTAAAACTCCTTTTTGAACTCTGCCAAAACCCCCAAATCCATTGAAAAACTTGGAAAATTTCATGAAAAATACGTTGTTTACCACAAGCTTAAGCCCCCTTGGGCTAAGTCTTAAACCACTTCCCCTCCATGTGCCCCAGCGCTGGAACCAAGTGCTAAAGGTCCCAAGCGCTTATCGCATCGAAGCAAATCACAAAGCGCTGTTGTTTACGTTAAACAAAAACTCCGATTGCGATGGCCCGATCGCATAATCGCATCGACCTTCCCCGATCGCGCCAATCGCATTGGAGATGTCTTTTGCGCCTTTACATTTCTCCACCTCCGATTGACATCCCTCTGATTCACTCCCCACCGTTGATCTAATCCTCGGATCAACGGCTAGCGCTCAATCACTCCGTCGCACTCCAAGTTCATTGCCCCGCCGATTGCGATCTCCCGACGCATCTCCCACCATCGATCTGATCTGAAGATCGACGGTCTTCATCTAATCGCATCGGATCTTTTCATCGGGTGCGTTTTTAACTTTTGTTCTTTCCCCCGCCGACTGCGATCCTCTGATTGGATCTGGACAATCCACGTGTCCAGATCAGACGGTCCCAAATCTTTCCCTCATGGTTTCATCGCCCTCCGCCCCTACCCGAGGATTTTAACGCGTAATCCCCACCGTTGATCTCTGCGCAATCAACGGTTCTGACTTATTTCTCCCTCTGCTCTCCTTCTGACCTTCGCAGACAGATCTACACCGTTGGATGATGCCATCCAACAGCCACGCTCTCTCTCCCCATACCCTCTGAAGCATTTCAATCCACCACACAGGATTTCTTAATAAGTTTTGTATTTTGCAAGTGTTTAATGGTTTATCCATTATATTAAAGAAAGGTTGAAGGCCGAGAAAGATGTTTCCCGTGCCTTTGATTCATCAAAGGGAAGCCATCCATGGGTTCAATTTCCACGTCTCGTCAATGCTTCATGGGCATTGATGCCTCACGAGCCCTACGCAGCACTGCACATCAACAAGACACAATGAATAAAATCACAATCAAAGAGTATCAGTGTCAAAGGCAAAGCACACCAGAACAGAAGATTGAAGACAATTTGGGGGATTACGGCTAATCAACAGAGTTACTATAGCATGACACAAAGCCTCAAAAGTCAACAAAAGCTCCCACCGAGCTTAATCTTAAATGTAAAATAATTAATACAGACAGAACATCTGTTACCTTCTTCATCGACCGCCTCAAAGGCCGAGAAGCCATTAAATCTGTATTAATTATCTTGGGAGATCTTTTATCAGATCTCACCTCCTCATTCTTCTATAAATACTTCTGTAGAAGATGAGAAATTGTTGGTTGCAGAACTTTGAAATATACTTGAGCTCGAAACTCCTACTTGTAAATAGTGTTCACTGGCTCTTGAAGCTCTGTTTGTGATTAGATAAGTTAGGCTGAGAAAAGTGAAGATGATTGCTGAACTGAAACATTGGACCCGAAGACTGTAACTGGTTTGACATCAATAACAAGCTGTTTCTTGGGATCCTAGTCTATATCACTGGTGAAGTGCCCCTTTCTTTGTTATTGTTCTTTCCTTCTATGTATGCCATATTGTTCACTATTCTCTGATAAAGAACAGCAATTATAGAATTAGGATTTACTGTTTACCAGTACCCTTCTCTGACTATTAAGCTTTATCTCAATGTTTTCCTCTAAATTGTTTATTTAAGAATGATTCAATACAGTTTAAGCAGTGAGGAATGCTGGCGTTCCCTCGTCCTACTGTTTGCCTTAAACATTATTCTTGAATGTTATTTTCATTATTTGCTTATTAAAGATTAGACTAGAAAAGTGATGGTGTGCCCTGTTTTCTAGCTTTATTTCTCCAAAAGCAGATTTTGAAGGTTTCCCTTGGTGTTGGCTGAAAGCAGACTAGGTTTAAAAGTACCTTATCTAATCTTAAAGTTGCACTTTGTTTCTCTTATTTGTTTTCATACTTTCTGAAGGTAATTATGCGGATTACTGGATTGTTTGTCAATTAAGCTGCTTTAATACAAACTTGCCCAAGAAGTCTATGGTTAGCCCTGGCCTTGGTTGGTTTTAAACAGTTACTTAAGAGGCTTTTCTTGTTTGGACTGACTATAAATCCTTGTTGAAATTATTATCAGTTTCCACCCCTCCAACACTTTATTATTTCCATTCCATCATTTTAATCTCAATAATCTTGTGATACAGATGGCTTGCCCCTTGGATCACTCTTGATGTTGTTGCTCAATAAAAGCCCTGTTATGACTCCATAGCCCAATGGACTAAAAACCAGCGTTATATCTATCTTTTTAGCCAAAGCTTACTCTGATTGCTTGCAACTTCTCACCTTTGAAACTCTTTCCATTTAGGATTTTCCTTCAAGCCATAATCATGCTCAACCATCGAAAAACAAAACAAAACCCTCGGCCTTCATAACTAGCCTAATATCATTACCCAAAACCTTAAAGATAAATCCATCTTTACACTTATTGGAGAGATCCCTCTCCAAATTCAGGAGGGCTAGATCCTAGAATCCCAAAGTGGTTGAAATAATGTTGTTTCTGTGATTGGACTTTGCCAATCTTGCTAATTACAGATTCCTAACAGAATGAACTTTGGCATAGAATAATGGGGCACCTGCATCACGGTGCATTGAAGATGCTCAGAGAAACAGTTGATGGGCACCTGTTCTCAACATGGAGCATGATGATGTATGCCGAGGATGCGTACCTGGGAAGTACGCTAAGGCAGCTTTTCCCAGAAGTGAAAACAGGACAGCAAGCATTTTGGGATTGATACACTCAGATATCTGTGGACCAATGTCCACTAACGCTCTCAAAGGTGGTAAATATTTCGTCACGTTCATTGATGATCACTCCAAGAAGACCAAGATCTACTTCTTGAAGACAAAAGATGAAGTCTTTGAAAAGTTCAAAGAATTCAAGGCTCTTGTCAAAAACATGATGGGGAAGAAGATCAAGACATTACGTTTAGATAGTGGTGGGGAATATATAGATGGAGACTTCACAGATTTCTGCGCAAAGGAGGGCATTAGGAGGGAGTGGGCTACACCATACAATCCAAAGCAGAATGGTGTGGCAAAACAGAAGAATAGGACAATTGTAGGAGCAGCCAAGGCCATGTTATTTGACCTTGATTTACCTCGATATTTATGGGCTGAAGCCTGCAATACGACAACGTATATCCAGAACAGGACAACTCATAGAGCCTTGAGTAGAAGACTCCTGAGGAAGTTTTCATAGGGAAGAAACCGGAGGTAGGGCATCTTCGGATATTTGGTAGCATGGCTTACTGTCATGTACCTAACGAGAAGAGAAGCAAGCTAGATCAAACTACAGAAAGGGGGTATCTTGTAGGGTACAGTGACACCTCCAAGACATATAGGATCTATATTCCTGACAGTAGGAAGGTTGTGATAAGACGCAATGTTAAGTTCATGGAGGATAGAGCGTTTCAGAAATCATGTGATATGTCGGCAGAGGATCAAACAGCAGAAGTTCCCTTGGTCCAAGAACAACAGGGGCACAAAGAAGAATAGACAGGAAGACAGAATTTGGTACCAAGGCAAGTACTAACATTTTCACAGAGAAAGATCAGGAAGATACTCAGTCAGAGGAGCCGGTAGATCAGGAGGAAGAGTTGAGAGAGCAACCTTCCACTAGTGGTCAGATCAGTAAGGAAGCTCAACAAATACTGAGGGACGCAGGAAACTTTATTGGGACTCCCAGGAACGGGAAGAGACAGAAGACCTCCTTACAGGTACCAGGCCTTGGTGGCTCAAGTAGAGGAACCTTCCAGCTTCCAAGAAGTTGTTCAGCACCAAGTATGGGTAGATGCCATGATAGAAGAGTATGCTTCTATCATGACAAATGATGTCTAAGAAGTTGTACCCAGACCTCAGAGCAGATCAGTTGTTGGATTACGTTGGATCTACATGATCAAATACACTGCAGATGGCAGCGTAGAGAAATACAAGGCAAGGTTCGTGGCAAAAGGATATGCTCAGAAGAAAGGCATTGACTATGAGGAGACCTTCGCACCAGTTTTCAGATATACTTCCATCCAGACTGTCGTATCTTTAGCTGCACAGATGGGATGGGAGATTCATCAAATGGATGTCAAGACAGTGTTCTTGAATGGAGAGATTGAGGAAGAGGTATATATCGAACAGCCAGAGGGCATTGAGACTCATGAAAGGAGGTCTCATGTATGCAGACTAAAGAAAGCCTTGTACGAGCTTAAGCAGACTCCGAGAGTGTGGTATGGTCGGATAGATAGCTATTTGCAAAAGGTGGGATTTGTCAAGAGTGATGCGGATCCCAATCTTTACTACTTGCTGGTAGAGGATGAGCCATTGGTACTAGTACTATACGTAGATGATCTATTTCTCACGGGATCATCTAGGCTCATCAAGGATTGCAAACAAAATGTGGAAGTTGAATTCGACATGAAGGATTTGGAGTTGATGCACTACTTCCTAGGATTGGAAGTCTGTCAAAAAGATGGAGATATCTTCATGGGACAGGAGAGGTATGCCTTGGAAATTCTGAAGAGGTTCAGAATGCAGGATTGCAGGCCCATGGCCACACCCATGATCACCAATTGGAAAAAGATAGATGCATCAGAAGATACAGAGGTAGACCCCACCTTATACAGGCAGCTCATCAGGTCATTGATGTATCTGGTTAACACCAGACTAGACATTTGCTTTACTTTCAACACTCTTAGTCAGTTCATGGTGGAACCCAAAAGAGTGCACTGGGTCGCAACAAGGCACGTCCTGAGGTATGTACGAGGAACAGTCAGATTCGATATCGAATATGGCAGAGGAGAGGATGTCAAACTCAATGGATTCATAGATGTAGATTGGGCAAGTAGCTCAGTGGACTGAAAAAGTACCTCTGGGTATTGTTTCAAAATTGGATCAGGAATGGTATCCTGGTGCAACATCAAACAGAAATCAGTAGCATTGAGCATAACCGAAGCAGAGAACATGGCAGCTACTACAACTACATGCGAAACAATCCGGCTTTGGAAACTTCTTGTGAGTCTATTCAGAAGTAGGATGGAGCCAACTAGCATTTACTGTGACAATCAGAGTTTTATCAAACCCTCTGAAAATCCAGTATTTCATGATCAGTCCAAACATATTAACATCAGATGTCATTTTATCAGAGACTGTGTTTAGCGTGGGGCAGTACAACTCCAGTACATTCCCACAGGCGAACAAACAGCAGATATACTCACTAGGGCTCTGGGGAGAAGTAAGTTCACTCAGTTCAGGGAACAGCTGGGTATGACTAAAAATCCATTTCAGTAAGAAATGGATCCTCAACGCAGTTGAAGGAGGAAGTTGCAGTACAGTGGACGTTGGCAGCAGTAAGCAGAGTCAACAGTTGTACAGATGGACATTTCTTGTGCAGTGTTGGTGAGTAGCATCAACAGCACAACAGCAGATGTTACAGAAGTCGAAACAACAACACATTGAGTTGTTTTGCTAAAGCACTTTCCTCGCTAAGAGGGAGTGTTGATTTATGGTAGCATCAGATGTGCTCTAGCCTTGTAATTTTGTATATGAGTTAAGGCACATGTATTCCATAATACCCAGAAAGGATTTTGGAAGATTCCACTTAGAGATGGTTTAATTAAAATAATTAATCGTTTTTTAATGTTTTCCTAAGTGTAAACTTAGGGAAACTGATTTATTAAAGGGTATTAATTAAACTTTGTGTGAATCTTCTAGAAAGAGTCATGGATCACCTCCAAATTAATCTTAGCCCTTGATTATGTTTTAATCTTGGTCGTTGAAGGTTCAACAGAAGAATATAAGGAGGGTGAGGGGCCTATGGAAATATACATCAGACAGAGAAAGAATCAAGAGTTCGATTTCTTCAGTGAGAGGAAGAATCGAAGTGGTTCTCATTTGCAGAGAGGGGAAGGTGAAATCTCCAGGAGGGAGAATTTCTGAAGCATAGAGAGTGCATGAAGGGGAGTGAGAGAGGAGCCAAAGCATCAACGCAGAGTTATCCTAGCAACATTTACGTTGGGCCAGCGCAAAGAAGCAGAGGGAGTTTTCGTATTCTGTTGAAGGGGCAACAAAGGGTTCATCCGGTGTCAGGAGGACATTTCAGAAAGAAAGGAGCACTCTAATCTCATATAGCAACAACCACAGAAGCAGCCACGACAAGCAGCAGAAGCAATGACGCAGTGACAGCGTGGGTGATGCAGTCACTGTGCAGAAATCACGCAGAGGCAGTGAGTGTGGGTGCAGGTCAGTGCCGGAACTCAAATAGTGATGTGGGAATCGTCTCACTGAGCCTTTTCTCGTCAGAATTATTCAGGTGATTGATTGACATTTACAATCACACATTTGTACCCAGAATTTCTGCATAATAAAGAAAACCTCAAATCTGCTGCACCGGTTTTCCCACATTGGGTTTTTCCGGGGACAATTGTCCAAAAATAACATTATCTATGTGTGATTACTTGTGCTATTTTTATATATGATTTGTTAATCGTGAAGTCTGCAGCATATTTTATTTTGTTATTTTACCCGAGAAATGTTAAATAATTGTGTTTGACAATGCAATAGAAGAAATTCAATAAGTAGTTGCAGTAGAATTCTCCATTATAGAATTTTCACACTTGATACATGTAGAGGATGTGCTACGGGGAAGTTTGCCAAATCCTCTTTTCCCAGCAGCGACAGCAGATCGACAAGGATTCTTGATTTGATTCATACCAATGTGAGCGGTCGGATGTCTCATGTATCCTTAAGTGGATATGAGTATTATGTTTTATTCATTGATGATCACTCCAGGAAGACCTAGATTTATTTCTTGAAGACCAAGAGTGAGGTCTTCAAGCGTTTCAGGAGTTCAGAGCTCTTGTGGAGACTCAGACAGGTCAGAAGATCAAGTCCCTCAGGTCGAACAATGGAGGGGAGTATACCTTTGGTGAGTTTGTTGATTATTGTGTGCAGGCAGGCATCAGGAGAGAGTTCACAATTCCTTAAAACCCCCAGTAGAAGGGGGTTGTGAAGAGGAAGAACAGATCCATCGTTGGGGCTGCCAAAGCCATGCTACATGATCAGGGGTTACCGTTTTTTTTGTGGGCAGAGGCCTGCAACACTGTTGTGTACTTGCAGAACAGGAGTCCACATCGTGCCTTGGGGCATGTGACTCCGAAGGAGGCTTTTCTGGGGAAGAAGCCTAATGTTGGTCACTTTCATATATTTGGGTGCATTACATACTCCTATGTTCCCAAGGAGAAGAGGACCAAGCTAGAGCTCACTGCAGATAAGGATGCCATGATGGAGTCTCAGTCCATCATGAAGAATGATGTGTGGAAGATAGTTTTGAAACCAGAGTGGAAGTCCGTTGTGACTTCCTTTTTAATCTATAAGATCAAGCATGCAATAGATTGCAGCATCGAGAAGTACAAAGCAAGTTTTGTGGCAAGAAATTTGTCCCAGAGAGAGGGAGAGGAATATGATGAGACCTTTGCTCTAGTTTCTAGGTACACTTTATCAAGAGTCAAGACTATTGTTTCTCTTTCTTTAGTTATGGGTTAGAGGTTACATCAGATGGATGTAAAGACCACATTCCTCAATGGTATGATAGAGGAGTAAGTGTACATAGAGCAACCTAAGGGCTTTGTGGTACATGGGAAGGAGTCCCATGTTTGCAGGTTGAAGAAGGATTTGTACGAACTCAAGTAGGCACCCAACGCATGGCATTCCAGGATTAATGGACACTTGATTAGTTTGGGCTTCACTAAGACTAATGCGGATCCTAACCTTTCCTGATGGTTGTTGATGGCGATCCTTTTCTCTTGGTGTTGTATGTTGATGATATGTTCCTTACTGGGGCAGAGAGACTCAATGTCACGTGCAAGAGGGAGTTGGCCTGGAAGTTTGAGATGAAGGATCTTGGCTTGATGCATTGTTTCTCAGGGTTGGAGGAATGGCAGACTAGGTGCGATCTTCCTTAGACGAGGGAAGTACACAGTGCAGATCTTGAGGAAGTTTGGTATGATGGACTAAAAGTCCATGGCTACACCTATGGTGACCAATCTAAATACGCTGAGTTATTCTGCTTCAGATTCAGATTTGGTGATCCCACAATGTACAGCCAGTTAATTGGATCCTTGATGTACCCGATTAACACCAGGCTGGATATTTGCTTTGTAGTGAACAACCTGAGCCATTTATGGTTGAGCCGAGGCATGTACATTGGGCTACAGCGAAGTATGTGTTAAAGTACCAGCATGGTATAGTTGTATATGGCCTGAGATATGTCTCAGGTGGTGAAGTGAGGTTGCAAGAACATGCTAATTCTGATTGGGTCGGGAATGCAGTAGACAGAAAGAGCATCACAGGGTGTTGCTTCAGCTTGGGATCAACTATGATATCCTGGTTTAGCAGGAAGCAAAATTTTGTCGCACTCTGTACAGCAAAGAAGTATATCGCAACCAATGTTGCAAGTCAAGAAGTAATGTGGCTTTGGAAGCTACTTGCAGGCTATTTGATCAGGAGCTAGAGACGACCTTGATATATCGTGGTCAAGGTTACTTGGGAGCGAAAGCGAAAACGCAGAGCGAGAGCGGGAGCGCCATTTTTAGAAGCTTCCGGTCCGGAGCGTTTCCGGGAGCGTTTATATATATATATATATATATATTATTTTTTATATTTTGATGCATATATGTCAACAAAAACATGTAGAATGATGAATTAGACATAAAAAAACATAAAAACATAGATTGAATCATATAACATCAATCATCTAGAAGTTATAATCTTCATCAACCACGCCCACAAGTTGGAAGCATACAACATATTGACTCTTGAATCTCGCGAATCATCAATCTGAAGGTTTCAAGCTTTCAAAATTCAATATATAACATTTATCATCATTGATATATAACATTTATCATCATTGATTTCAAATTTCAATATCTAACATTTATCATCATTGATTCATTGATTTTAAAATTCAATATACATTTATCATCATTGATATATATATTATAACATTTATCATCATTGATTCATTGATTTCAAAATTCAATATACATTTATCATCATTGATATATAACATTTATCATCATTGATTCATTGATTTCAAAATTCAATATATAACATTTATCATCATTGACATTATATAACATTTATCATCATTGATTCATTGATCACCATATAACTTTCATGAAGCATCATATTCATAACTCATAATGACTTGTAAACTTATAAATGCCAACTTCAAAGTTTCACCTTTCAAATTCAAACTTCAAACTTAAATTGTCATTAAATATATGAAAGAGTCAAGTTTCAACTATTCAACTGTCAACAACAAATAGAAAAGACTAGTAAACAACAAATTTATTTTATCTACTAGCTGGCCCCTTGCCACGCCCACGAGAAATGTCTAATTTGTGCGAGCCACGAGGAAATGGTAGTCTTCTAGTACTCTCAGGAGTACCACGACCATGACTAGAAGGTGGAGTCTGGATCTGCAAAGGAACAATAGTGTGATATCGAGAACTGGCACTGGCACTGGCACCCGCACTACTACCAGTAGATGGTGGGACTGGCCCTGTGTGTGGCGGTGCTACTGATGCTTCATCATCATCCCTAAAAAGTTATGCTTCCAATTCTTCCATATGTACCGTGTCGTCCTCCAAATTATCATCATCTGGGTTGTTGTCCCAGACTCTGTATGATTGATCCTCATTTGCCCGATCACAGTAATGGCTCAACAACCTCAAGTTGTAATGCACATAAACCAAGCTTTCAGCTCGGTTTTCATTCAGCCTATTTCTTCTCACATTGTGTATGAAGTTGTAGGTGCTCCAACACCTCTCTGCAGAAGAAGTGTTCACAACCTGTGAGAGAACTTTTTTAGCCAACTTTGGAAAAAGTCCCATGCCGCCATATGCTTCCCACCATGTGAGAGCATCAAATCTGTCCCTGTCTTCCATTGCATGGAAAGAACCAAAGTTAGCAGTGCAACTGAAGTATTTGCCTAATTCAAGGCGCAATCTAGCACACTCCTCCCTGTCGGGTACCAACTTGTCTAATGCCTTCATGTACCTCTCTTGTACCTCTAGATCTGTGTGAGGTTTCATCCTAACCCCACCTCCAGGTGCAGGTTGGCCCAACCAAGATGGAGAGTAATATTTTGGCGTAAGGATATATGCCAAGGCATGTAGTGGAACATTGAATTTATTCCACCATGCACACACACAGTCATGAATCATAGCATACAAGTTGGGATCATTATCCTTAACAATATCTTTTATTTGCCCCAACATGCTGTCCATCTGCTCATAAACCTCCCCAATCAATAGTTTATTTGTATCTGTAAACCGAATCATGTGATAAATGGGCTTGGTGAAATTCAAAATTTCCCTCACACATGCCCAAAACAAAGGGTCAAGGGCGGTGTCCTCCACATGTTCGAAACCTTGCCTGCCAACTATTGTCGCTGCCCTGTCCTTTAATACCTGCCAGTGTGGGCTTGATACCATTGCAGCCAATGACTCTCTTACCTTCAAAAGGCGCCTGAAGGTGAGGTAATAGCTAGCAAATCTAGTCTTTGCTATCTTCAACAACTCCAATTTGGAGTGAGTACGGAAAAGCCCATAGGTATTGCTATGATTTGTAATAAATTTTATCATTTTTTTACCTCTCTTGTACAAATCACCAAGCCATTTGAATTGAGGTTGTTTGTTTTTGATGATATCATGCATCAAAAGGTTCATTGTGTGAACCAAACACCCAGACCAAAAAATGTTGGGGTATTTATCCTCAATAATTTCTCCTGTTGCCTTACAGTTAGCAGCATTATCAGTGATGACCTGTATGACATTGTATGGCCCAGTCTTTTCAATTATATCAAGTAATGGTTCTGCAATGTTAATGTCGGTTTTGAATTTGTCTGAATAATCATATGCTGACAGGAAGATTGCACCACTAACCGACACAGCCAAAACACTTATCAATGGCTTTCCTTTTACATTGGTCCATACATCAGAGACAATGGACACCCCATGCTCATTCCACGAATTTGTCATTCTAGCCAAAGAATGGTTTATTTTAGCTTTTTCATGATCAAGACCCACGGTTCTGGCCTTGTCATACCCAGGGCTTTTGTATCCTTTGGGGGCATTATTAATGGCAGAAACCATTTCATGCCAATAAGATGAGCGAAGAACATTGAATGGCACCCCACATGCATATAGAAACCGGTAAACTTTTGAATCCACATCATTCCTACACCCTTCGTCCAGGAAATCGGATATGGTTCTACGCCTTAATCCAAATGTGCCACTGCCTCCAAAACCACTGGCATGGGTGGAAGTTGAACCTGTTTTTCCATGACGTGTTGGGCCTGAATAAGAATCAATGAAACCCCTAGATCTTTTAGATCTCTGTAGGGCAGCCTCCTCTTCCTTCCTATATTTCTATCTCTGTGTTGCTGGCACACTAGTACAAATTTTGATTCCTATATTTTTTTCTCCATCCCCTGGCATTTTCCCACAAAGGTGCCTTCTCGCACGGGTGTATGAACCATGGTATTGTTTATTGCAATGGGGGCAAATAAATTTAGTGGTTCCACCACCTTTCCCTCCTTCCTGTTTCTGAACATATTTCCACAAAGGTGTCTAAGTTTGGTCTTGTCTAGTTGGGGAATCTGTGTCCTTATGTTCTCCACTCCCCACTTCCTCCTCAACATAATCCTCCTTCTCTTCAGGATTTTCTTCAAATCCACCATAACCCTCCTCTTCATCCTCCTCTTCTCTGATTTGCCTCTTTCTTCTACTACCCTCCAACACCATTATTACAAAGAAAGGAACCAACATGAGGAAAATCCCTAGCCATATAGCCATGATGTTTCAAGTTTCAAGTTTCTAGCCTGCAAAACAAATGGAGAAATGCCAAATGGGAATAGGAAATGCAACATAGGAAAAAAACAGTTCAGTTTTTAAGTTTTAAACACAATAAAATGCAACATTCAAGAAAAAAATCAAGTTTTCATTTTTAAACAACCTACAAATTCATCCTAGAAAATACAAAATTGGATTAGAAGGCCTACCTCTTTCTTGCAATCCTCCTGTTGCCTTGCAGCTTGCTCCTTGCTCTCTCCTTCTAACTTCTGCAGCTCCGCTCTCCAGTTCTCTCCTCAAGCTCTTCTTGCTCCCTCTCACTCACTCAACAAACAATAAAACAAAATGACCCTCCCCCACCTTATAAACAAAACGAATTTTTCAATAAAAAAAAAAATCTCGCCGGCGGGAAGCGTTTTTTGTTCTGGGGAGCGTTCGGGAGCGAACGCTCCCCGACCGCTTCCGGCGTTTAAAAAACGCTCCCAAAGTGTTTTTTAAATGCCGGAAGCGCTCAGGGAGCGTTCGCTCTCGAGCGCTTTCGGAAACGCTCCCGAAAAGGCCAGGAGCGTTTTAACAGGTTCGGAAACGCGCTCCCGAAAACACTCCCCTCAAGGAGTGTTTTCAGGAGCGCGTTTCCGAACACTCCTGCACGAAGTGCGTTTCGGGAGCGGGAACGAGGGGGGGGGAAGCTTCCCCGCAACCCTGATTGTGGTAATCAAAATCGTGACAAGATTTCGAAGAATCCAGTGTTTCATGACAGATTGAAGCACGTTGAGATCAAATATTACGTCATCCACGACATGGTGCAGAAGGGAGCAGTGAAGCTCCAATACGAATCCACAAATGAGCAAATTGCAGACATTCTCAGCAAGCCTTTGTCTAGAGGGGAGTTTGTATACTTCCAAGAAAAGCTTGGTGTGATGCAAAATGTCTCCCTTGCTAAGAGGGAGTGTTCATGTTCTTGCAACATCGAGTAGACATTCTCCCATGAGGTCATGATGATTTGACTAATGGGGGGAATGATATATTCACCCATGGGGCCATGCTGATTTAGCTAGGGGTGAATGGCCCAAGGGTAGCCTTTCTCCCATGGGGTCAAGCTGATTTGATTAGGGGAGATTGATACATTTACTCATGGGCCATGCTCATTTGACTAGGGGTAAATTGCCCGCGATGCTCACATTGTGCTCCAGGATGGTGAGATCTATTTTTTATAGAGCAGGTTTGAATTATTTACTGATTGGGGTTTTTCACCCAACAGTGGGGGAAACAATTTTATTCTAATGTTGAGTTATCATGTAGGCTCCATTAGTGAAGGGGTTTCTTGTGATGAAAAGCCACCTTGATGGGTCTCCACTCAACCTTAGAGCTCTATATAAATAGACAGCACGTGAGGCAATTTATCAACATAGCAAGCTCATTGAATCTTCTCTAGTAGAGGAGAAATTCAGCTAAAGGAGAAATCTGTTGTCTTGGTTCATCTTCATCATTTTTCTCTCTTGGAGGCCACACATGTGAAGGATAAGTTTGACCAGCAGCTTGACTAGCCACACGTGTGAGAAATAAGGCGCATTTAACCAAAGTTAACCAAGCTATTGACCGAACTGTTTGACTGGTTCTTAGAGGCTCCACGTGCGGGTTTGACCACAAGCTGCACGTGCCGATTTGACTGCAGGGCTGAATTTGACTGATGACAGTAGTTTGACCAGCGTTGACTTTTGACTGCTTTGCCCAGTTTGACCAGCATTAACTTATGGTTATTTGACCAGGTTCCACTGGCATTTGACTTGGATTATTGGCACAGATTTCTAGACATTTTCTGATTTGTAACCTTGCTGAAAAGACAATCTCTCAAGAAAAGATTGTTGGGTTTTCTCCCAAGGTTGGGTTTCTCAAGTGAAAAAAAAATGTCTCGTGCATGACTGTCCTTCTATGATCTTTATTGTTTCCACTGCATTTACTATTGAGATTTTCTGAGTATAATTATTCAATGATAGCAGTAGCATAAAAATGTTGTTTGAAAATCATTAGGAAGTAATTATCAGGCAGAAAATTGTATTCTACTGCAATTGCCATAGAATTTCAACATATCCTTGATTGGAAAGATCACTCCTTTGAGCTTAGACCTATGCTCTTGTGAAGTGCTTCTTTGATGAGAATTAGACTTGTCTCTTGCATGGTAACATGAACTACTTGTTTACACTGGGGTTTGAGGTTATATAGTTAGCAAACACAGTCACCTTCCTAATAGCTGATTTCTGACTGGACTATTAGACTGTGCATCTGTAAAATTCACAAAAGATTGTGCATCATTCCAACTCCTTAAGGCAATACGCTTCTGCATATCTCAAAATGTAAATCACAGAATATAGACTTTCAAGTTAGCAGTAGCACTTGATTGCTCCAGATGAATGACATTGATGATTTCCTATATGCAAAGGTAGAAATACCTCTTGAATGCACCAAAATTATGACTGCCCATAACCAAAAGATCTGCTTGCAACTTTGAAGTTGTCTCACCAATGAGCTCCTTCGGTTCACCTATTACAACCACTTTCTCTACTTCCACCTGAAGATGTAAAGACCAAATTTATTAATACATCCTTTTTCCACAAAATTCTCAATTCTCTTGGAATCGTTTATTAAGCATACTTGGCAATGCAGCAAGAAAAATCTAAAAAGTTTTAAAACTGATATGATACTATAAATAGAATTATGGCAATTGAATGGATTCAAATTTCAAATCTTAATAGTTAAAACAAACAAATCCTATATAAGAAAAAAGCAAGAAAACATTAACAAAATTATTTGAGTAATATGGATGCATAGGGAAACAGACTGAAGACACACATTTCTCTCAGTCCATATGCCTTCTGCATGTGCCATTATAGCTTCAGTAATACGCTTCTGGTGGGCTTCAATAGCTGCTGTGAATGCTGGCACCTCAACGTCGGCTGCATAAAATTCAGATAATAAGTAAATTTCTTCAATATAAGTTCACATGAAAAATTGCATATCATATTGACTTGGCATATATTGCCAACTGACTCACTAATAACTTAAATTCAGTTACTGTAATAGCATTGGCAGGTTTAATTCCAGGCAGTTTTACTTAAATCAAATGAAAATAAAGAAGCCCCAAGGGTTAGCTCAAGTGGTTGAACCATCCCCCAAAAGCATGTGGCCAATGGGGAGGCCCTAGGACACAGGTTCAAATCTGGTCGAGTCCCTCAGGGTTAGCAGCAGCTATTGTAGCTGGCCGTTGAGCCGCCATCCATCCAGATATTCCAGGGAAGATGGGGGATTGTGCAAGGTTTTCCTTGGAAAAAAATAAAATAAAAAGCAAATATATATATATACCATTTAACCTGATAGATTAAACTACATCCATCCAAATAATCCTACGTAGAAGAATGGTGCTTCTGAAGACATGGGTAGGCCTAGAAGCTTAATAGTGAATCTGCAAAAAGGAAAATGTAAGATCAAAAATAGCAAATATGGAAGAAAAGAAATGAAATGGATGACAGGGAACCACACCATGCTGACAGAGCAGAAGCTGAGACACATGCTTCTCTTGCAGTGCTTCGGACAATATCTTCCTAAATTGATTATTATTCCACAGTGCTCGCTTTCAGAAGGGGTGCTCTCAAGTACAAGGTTTTTTCTTTCTAAAGCAAGGGAAAAGAAGGACTAGAAATGCAACACACCATAACCTGAACAAAAGGTTGAAAAAGCACCAGAAAAGACTTGAATCAGAATAGAGCTACACATGCTATTTTCAATTGTATGGAATTTCTAACAACTAGCTATAACAATCAACTTTTGAAGTTCAGAGGCAATACTCTGGTTCTGATTAGACTATTGGTTGGATCAGGAACCTGCAGGCTTGCTATCCTTCAATCTGCAGAGAAAGGCCAGACAGGCAGAGGATCATTGTAGAAACAGAATGACAGAGAGGTTGAAAGAAATTAGTGCGACAAGTAGTATTGCCGTGACAGACTTTGCAGTATATTAGCAGAAGCAGGTTAAACCAGGTGATAGGAACACACTGCAGATTAGCACTATAAAACACAAAGTGCACTAACACTAAAGAAAAACAATAAAAACACATATCTATGTGTATGTGCAAACTTGGCAATAAACCAGAGATCAAACAATCAACGTAAAATAAAACCATAGTCACCGCGTTCGTCTTCGTGTTCGTGTTCGAGTTCGGCCACTTTGAAATTCGAATAAAGTTCGACAGTTAAAATTTTGGCGATAAAATTCGACATTAAATTCACCATACTAAAAACTTGAAAAAAATAAAATAAAATAATATATATATATATATATATATATATATATATATATATATATAATTCAATATTGTCATCCACTTCCATATTTATTGTCAATAACATTCAATATCCTAAGTTGAACCCTCTTCTAACGCTGCTGGGAACACTTTCACAGTTCACAATTATATTTACTGAGAATTAGAACCTGGAAGCTAAAGTAATAATACAATTTTAAAATTTAGCGCCAATACTGCAGCTACTACTATTGATACTTTTCACTTGCTCACTACAGTGCTTACTACTTTACTGCCACTGGTGCTCAGGCCATGAAGCTGCGCTACAGAGAAAATGGTTATGTGCTTGGATGATGAAAATGGCACAACAATTGAATGCAATACATAGTTTATTCTTACCTTCAAATACTCAACTCGTGGTAAATAAGTTGAAGATGAAAGCTCTGATGTATGGAGGAGTGAGGTAGTATTTACTACGATGTGTGCCTCGATCAATGGTGTAGGCCATCTGGCTGGCTAGTAAAAATGGTAATTGTTTATATGTAGAAAAGTTTGTAATTCCTTAACGAATCATCCCTAACATGTTTGGTGCTCCGATAGGTATCTCTAGCACTAAAAACATTCCAATGGAAAATCACAGTATATTCTGCAAACATCTTCCAAAACTCACAAAGTTAAGAATCCAAACGAATTTTTTGCCAAACTTAATGGAACGAATTCGGCATGGGCTGATGTTCTGCGAACTTCGAACTTCATCAATAAAGTTCGCCGAACACTGTGACTTAGGATCTAGGTACCATCTATGGCTATTGCCAAGGCATCAACAATGTAATGTCCCAATTGCCAGAAATTTGGAACACCCTTGAAATTTCAACTCATAAATTCTTCAGATAGATTTTCCATTAATAAATAGAAGATTGCCATGTAAAATAGCTTCAGAAATTTAAGCCGTCAACACCATAAACAATTTGCACAACATAAACCACGATATTTATGACAAAAACAGAAAATAGAATCTGCAACTGAATAATAGACAATATAAACATGCAAAGGATCTCAGCCTTATTTTATTAATATAGAAAATGCTGGAACAGCAATCTGGAAACGGCTGAAGTAATGGCCCCAAATAGATCTAAAATAATGCCGCAATTGGCCTCCAAAACAAACTGAAAATCAATAAACTGCAACCTATGAATCCTAAATGGATTCACCAAGGGAAGAGATGGGTGCTCGCCCACTCTCACTGAATCACCCAAGAGTTTCCGTCCTGGGGCTACCGCTAAAGTAAAGAACCAAGTTCTCAAACCTCTCAAACAAGACAATGATCAAATCCAAGATATCTCCAAATGACCCCCTCCTCCCCTTTAATAGATCTAGCGGATAGACCTCCAAGCCTCTAGAGGCATCTTATTTTATTATTTTATTATTATTCTAGAAGATCCTCCATTGACTTTATCTCGGTACCTCTCAAACAAGACAATGATCAAATCCAAGATATCTCCAAATGACCTCCTCTCTTTTTATAGATCTGGCGGATAGATCTCCAAGCCTCTAGAAGCATCTTATTTTATTATTTTATTATTATTCTAGAAGATCCTCCATTGACTTTATCTTAGTGACTTTTTAATTTAATTTTATTTCACTCAAGTCACTTTTGGGCCTTTTCCTCCAATTAATTATTTTTCCTTTAATTAAATGACTAATTAAAGTCAATTTTAATTAAGGAAAATGGTAAATCGCCCACCATACTTTCTCCAGCCACTTTAAGTCACTTATCAGCATCCCATCCTGAAGATCTTCTCATTCAAGTTCCAACGAGCTATTTCATTGAGGTGTTCCATCAAATAATCTTCTCGGAATGCCACCTCGAGCATAATTAATTAATTTAGGCTCCATAATAATGCTAATTTTTTAAAGTTGTCGGAATGCGATGGAACGAAAGACAAATTGTGTGGATGATGAAATATGCCAAACGAATGCCATCAGATCCCGTAAAAACTCCTCAACCCCTAATAACACGAACCTGCTCCAATGGCCTGGCCATCCCCTGTCCTGGAAATCCACCCTGGTTGCACTACGGAAGAAAATAAAAATGGGGACATTACAAATCCTCCCGCCCCAAGATTTCTTGCCCTCAAGCAATCTACACCTATCCACTGTAGAGGCATCAGTAAATTGATACCAGGATCCCATATGAACCATTGGTCCACATAATGCCTCCAAGTAATCCAAACATGACGGGATCCCCCAATACCTGGATCCCATGCCCATCTCTGGTTGTACTTGTCATCAACCAATCCTCCTGGATCCCAATGCCACCATGGCCAATCATCATTCAAGTCCCATGGCTCACATTGTGCTACTGCTCTATCAAGTGAATACCAACTCATCACCTCTCTCCAATCCAACCTATGGACTAGGCCGAGGTTAACCCTACTCCGCTCATGCTGAAAATATTGATAAACTGACGGTCCACAACCCACTGCCCACTGAAACATGCAATAACCCTCTCATCTAAGGGTTCTTGTTGTATTGTGCCCCAAACTAAGAATGATACTCCATTAACAAGATACCAACTCATGATGTCCCACCAATCTAGCTCGAGAAAAGAAACACATGTAAGGACACCTACATATGGAACAAGTCTACTGTGATGTCGTTGGTCCATGCTCCACTCATGCTACATTGTACAGTCCATCAACGAGATTTGTCTGAGGAAGCGAGCCCCTCTCTCTATAATTGGAAAAAGTGGGCAAGATGTGATGCAAGCCCTATCTATGTACTCCTGAAGAGTGTCACTCCCTGAAAGTACTGCAGCTCTGCTAACTGCCTATGCACCTCCCTGCACCTCACCAGTGGGTCGGCCCAAAGATGGATGCACTACCATCTCCAATAGCCCCTCCCTCCTCTGATCAGAAATGTCATGCTCCTGTTCTCTACTAGCCTCCCGTAGAACTGCCCTGTCAACGTCAAACACCTCCTGAGGATAAGTGTCTGCAAATACTACCACCCTGCGAGATGTATATACATCTGTCTATTCCTCATCAATGGTTGACCCCAAGGGTGGTTGCCCATCCTCCTCCATCACAGGCTCAATATGAACCTCCAACTGGCTCTCCCCAAAAGGTTCATCATGCATACTATGCATATCATCCCCCTCAGCTAACTCACGCTTCACCATACGTTTCTCGTGTTGAATCATCATCGGTGACTCATCATCCTGAATGTGTCCCATAGGGTCCACTGACTGCTCCTCACACACACCGGAATATAAATCGAGTCTGGTGTCAACAACTCCACATGACTCATGCTCCTCAGAGGCATCCTCATATGAACCCATGGACTCGTCCAAGGAAAAATCCTCACCCTGAAAGTCAGAAGGGATCTCCTCCTGCTCTACCTCTCTCATCTCCTTAGCGTTACTCAAGCATAAGTGGTCAGGTCCCCAAGGTCCCTTGTAGATGAAGCAAAGTCCCTTCCTCCTCAGTTCATTCTTGCTACATGGTCCATCAATCCTGAGCAACTCCTCCCTGGTCAACTGTTTCTGGAACAATCTAATATTCTGCTCAACCAGCCTTTCGACTAGCTCATAAGCAGCAGGTGAGACCAGTTCTTTCCTCCAAATGCTCAATAATCTAGTCCGCAACTCCCTGCAAATGGTATCACGATCTCCCATAACTGAAGAATAAATGGACTGCATGTGTGCTATGACTGTGTCAAGGTGATGTTTCTTAATGTTAAATAAACATTGGAACATTTGTAGAATCAAGCCATCACATTCAAGATCAAACAAGATCTCATAAGTCCTAGTCATGGCCATGACATCTAAAACCTCAAGCTTCTTCCGAAGGGGATAGCCTATGTTGTTTTCCAAGTCCCGGAAAGTAGTTATCAGGCTCCAACATGACGAATGCTCCAACACCCTGTGTACCAGATGCAACTATACGAACGCTCCAATGCCCTGTGCAGGTTGTTGATTTTCCACAATCTTGGGACTAGGTTAGAGTCTTAGAATCATTAACACTACCAAACCAAGAATCTCAACCAAAACTACTTTGCACAGCGGAAAATATAAAGCAATAAATCACACATGCACAAATATACACAGCTTTTAACAAATTGTACAATAATGTACAACCCCAATCTTCATTATATTAAACCAAATCTGAATAATATAACAGTCTATGGTATACAAGATACAATGACAAACTCGATGTCGTATCTCGTCCTATTGGTCCTTCGCTTCCGTACTGCTCACTAGCTACCCCTTAGTCCTTCAAAGGACAACACATCGAGACTCAAGGAGGACTGCCACCTAACACTGTTGCAAGTCAATTTTGTAGTGTACACGGACTGATCCAATCTACTCTAGGTAGGCCTAATTCCCGAGCTCCAAACTGCCAGGCTAGCAGTCAACTTTGTCCATCAAGGTGCTGCACTTTGGCACCAAACTTCACCCAATCTTCAGCTACTCTTCGTCATTTCAAGATAGCTCGTCTAGGGCTACTTTGGGTAACCAACACACTGCCCTCCACCAGATCAATTGTACCCAATACTACATTGCAAGATCTACACCAATGAAGGCTTATGATCACTCAAACAAGCCTCCAAATTAACTCCCACGGGCTGCAAGAAAAATGATCCAAAACTGGTCAACACACTGTGACCCAACACACACAAGTTGCACCAAAATGCATGCTTCAACTCACTGTTTTAGGGTCCTTCGATTGCTGCAATTCTGGACTAGTTAGGGCACCCAACCACAATCCCTAAGAGTCCTTAAATTCACCCAGAATTTCCCTCCCTTTGTTGTAGTTGCCTTCTAAGAGGGGAGGAGAACCTTAGCTGCAATTTTGGGTTGCTCCAACCCCTTACAGCCCTTCGGCCTCCCTCTTTTATGTTGTGTCTTGCCACAACAAGCTCCCTCTTGACTGCGGTAGCCCTTCCAAGGGTCTGCACTCCACCCAAACGGCCCTAAAACAGTCTCCCTACCCTCGACCTCCAAGAACAGGCCTGTGGCCTCCCAAACAGCAATCTAATCTCCTGAAATGGGCTTAAGACAGCCCTATTCCTCCACGCTGATCTGCTCTTTCCTTGTTGCGGCTAGGGTAGAAGATTATCCTCCTCAACAAGTTGTTCTCTTGGCTTAGGTTGCACTTTTGGATGAATAATAAGCTCACACATCACCCTCTGTTTATACCAAAGAGAGGGGCTTCTAAAACGTCACCATAAGGGGTTGCCAGCTTGTCACATGCCTAAAACACTTTAGGCCGACCTTGACACTCATGGTGTACACCCCTTAATTACATTCAAAAACTCATATCTCCACTTCTACAACTCGAAATTCAACGATTCTTGAAGCATTGGATTCTCCTTTCCGTCCTTTATCGTCTCATGCCATCACATCTAGAAATGTGCTCACGGAAATGCCCAAAACACGATTTGGTGCAAAACCCCATACTTGGGTTCCAAGCCCACAAGTGATCCTTGTGGCGCTTTGCCCTCCAAACCCTAAACCCCTCCCAAGATACTCAAAAATCAACACTCCCTCTTAGCGAGGGAGGTAATTCCAAGACTAGGAAGTAACGCGTCATCATAATCACTACTCGCAACACTTGCCCAACTCTGGGTGCTCACAATCGCAGCAATCCTTGTCCTGTGAACTATGCCACTCTCAGAAGTGTCACTGTCACTGGAAGCATCCAGCTTCTTCTTCTTCTCCTATATCGCTTTCCAGTCCCTCCATGATGTCGAAGCACCCTTGCTCCCCACTGACCACGCGCTCTTCTTGGGTTGCAAAGTCTCCCTCTGAATCTGCAAGCTCCGGCTAGAACTCAACTCCCTCTAAGTCTTTGGAACCTGGACCTTCTTCTCGGGAACCTATACCTGCTCCTCTGAAGCCTGCACCTACACCTCCTCCACCTGCTTCTCATGATCCATAGGCTTGCTCGTTGGCCTATATAGACCATGCTCTCTAACTCCAAGCACGATACCAACGGAGCTAGAGCCTCTAGGCCTAGGTCTTGCCTTCCCATCCTGGAACAAGATCTCAAACCCCTTCTTCTCGATCATCGAGACAGAAATCACGCTATATTTGAGTCCTGGTACAAACAATACATCCTGGACCCGCATCACACGTCCTGTCTCCATCCTGAATGGCATAACACCCGATCCTCGGATCTTTAACTGACTCTTGTCGCCCAAAACCATGTGCTACTTTGAGTCACATTCAGCTAGAGTCTCAAAAACCTCCTGTGACCCTGTCATATTCTTCGTCGCACCACTGTCCACGTACCATCCATCCTCCTTGATAGTACCCTGCGAGAAATGAGAGATCATAGCAAAGTACTCTTCCAATCTCCTGGAGAGATCATCTATCTCAATTGAGGTGGCAACACCGGCAACCTGCTTTCCTTTCCTCTTCTCATCATCTCCCTTCTTCATCGAACATCGTCACGAAAAATGTCCCATCTCGCCACAGTTGAAACACTTGACTTTACTCAAGTCCTTCTTCGACTTACCCTTCATTCGCGCTACAAGTGCCACGTCCTCATTTTCCCTCTTTGATAGATGAAGATCCTCGTCTCGCAACTCTTCCTGAATGAAGTCGTCCCACAATCTATTCCAGTCTGGCAATTTCTCTCTGGCAACAATTCCTTTGATGAAGGGTTTCCATTCCTCAGTGAACACTTTCTCCATCTGAAATTTTGACACTGATGGCAGCAAGCTCACCTCTGACTTGAGACAACCTCGTCAGATACAAAGTCACTCCTTCGCCCTTTATCATCTTGGTGGACTTCAACTTATCTTGTTCCTAGTCATGTGGTAGGATGCTCCTAAATCAATATACCATATACTGCTATCTATTGAGCTTGCCATGCAAGCAATCAATGAGAAATATTTCTCGAACTGGGCAGAAAATGCATCTACCTCTACTGATGCAGCTACATGATCCTTACTGGACTCCTTCTTCCGCTTCGGACACTTAGTGGCATAGTGTCCAAATTTATGGCAATAGAAGCACTTGATCTTGCTTAGATCCTCCTTCTTGCTGTCCTGACTGGTCTCGGCCTCTCCTTGGCCCTTCTTGCCCTTGGCCTTGCCTATCAGGGCAAGGTTCTCGTTGTCCACTGTCGTAACTGATCTACCATCTCTAGTCCCTCTATGGATCTCTTCCTGAACACAATCAATCCAAAACCTTTCCCAATTGGGAAAATTCTCTCCCACTAACAACGTCCTGGAAGCCCTGCCAAGAGTTGTGAAGTCCAAGTAAGGAAAAACTCACAAGGTCATGATCAGATACAATCACGCCCACACCACCCAGTTAATATCATACTTGAGTGAACCTTGACAAATATGTGATGATGGGCTCATCCTTGCTCATTCAAATACTCCCCAACTTCTCCTTAAGAGCAAGCTTCCCGGTATCATTGGTACTCTGATATAGTTCTAAAATAGTTTTGAACATCTCCTAAGTTTTCTTCTCATGGATATGGGGAACTATATGATCTTTGACCCCTTCTAGGATAATCCTCCTAGCATTGACATCATTCTTAGTATGTTGTGCCAATTGTTGGGGATCCTGAATTGGTGGTGGTGCTATTGCTTGCTTGATAAACTCTCCCACCTCATTATTGATCCAGGTGGATATTGGTGGCCACCCGCCTATTCCACCTAGTCAGTTTCATTAGTTTTCTTATTTAATATTTTTAGCAGTTTTTGGATCCTGAACTTCCGGAGCCGTTTTGAGGCCCTAAACAACATAATATTCGAAAATATCTTTCCAACGAGGTATCATACAAGCCAAAAGGAGATACTATCACCAAGTTACGACCCCATGAAGTTGGCTGCCAACTAACCCCAAGTTACGACCCCGCGAAGTTGGCTTCCAACTAACCCCAACAGGGCCCATAAACTCTTGGTGTTACATCTCCTCGGTTAGGGTTTTGGTTGCTTAGGGTTTTCTCTAATTGTTCAACAATAAAAAGGCCCTTCAGCCTCATTGTAACAAAGTTCAGAGTAGCCGCCATATCTCTTCACAGAGATAAGCTACCATCGCCTTAGCTAGTTTCTGGCCATTCTGTCTGTAAGCATATTTCAGTCATTTGATATTAATGAAATGAAATTTTATTTCTGCTACATCGTTGTGTTTATGTTTATTTTTGTATTTTATTTTGTTCCTGCATAAATCCAGATTCAGGTTACAGCTCCATGAGGGTTTGAAACATATTTCAGTTTCAATGTTTCGTAGTAATCTTCAGTAAACTCCATGCAAGTGCCACGGTCTCCACAGATCATATTAGAGAGTGCAAAATATCTCATTTGCAGTATTTTTTATTATCCAAATGGGTTTTTACGGAATTTGATTTCATTTCCCGGTTTGAGAGATATGAGCAATTGAAGTTACCCCTGTCTGGAACATTGCGCCGCCGCGCGTCCTATGATTTTGTGGAATCATTTTCTCACCACACGGGTCATCAAATTTCAAGTGTCTTATATCACTGGAAAGATCTATTCAATACCTCAAATGGGTCTTTGACAGAATTTGATTTCATCACCTATAGCAGAAGTAATCAGCAAAGTTGCAACAAGAGGTCCATTTCAACCAAGATCTAGATCAGTGGTATCAGAGCGGTCTGCTCTTTCTCAATCTATCCTTGCATGTCCTCAACGAGGTCGGGGTATAAGGAGTTAGGGCTCAATCTAGTTGAACCTTTGCAAGATCAACCTCGCAAACCCTGACGGCCTCCCATGGCGGAAGAAAAGAAAGACGAGAGAGTAGGAGGAGATCTTATCAAAATATTGCTTGAGGAGGCCCCCGAGAAACAAAGGAAGGCGATGATGGATAACTTTGCTCATATCCTTCAACGATTGCCCACCGGCGGTGCATCTGCATCCAACAACCACTCTGGAGGCACCACTCCTTTCAAACAAGTCAACTTCGACATTCCTGTATTTGAAGGCCAGATAGATGCAGATGCCGTATATAGATGGTTGAATTTGCTGAAAGGGTATTTTTCGATCCATGATTTCTCTGACGAGAAAAGATTACTTTTGCACTACTCAAAGCCGCCCCCCATGTCAAATACTAGTGGGAAACCTACTATGAGCAAAAGGACGAGAGGGAACCCTCTTGGTTCTCGACCGCACCCACTTGGAATTTGTTCCGAGACGGCATCAAAGAACAATATTACCCCGTGGGGAGCTATGAGGACAAGTACATCCAATGGACCACACTGCAGCAGCAAAGGGATCAAGATGTGCACGAGCTGACGAATTTGTTCCATACCCTGCGCACAAAGTTAGGTATTAAAGATTCAGAGAGACATTTGGTGCTCAAGTACTGCAGTTGTTTGCATAGATACATTCAGGAGGAAATGGAGTTCCTCTTCATTACCTCGCTTGGCGCGGCATATCGATATGCTGCCAAGATCGAGTAGAAATTTAAGCAGGAGAAGCGAGACTTTGGATGTGTGAATCCGAAGCCAAGGAAAGGCACCCCCGAACCACAAAACAAGAGGAAAAGCCAAAGTGGGATGACTCAGAACAACACCACAAAGCCAAAGAAGGACACGGGGAAGTGGTGTGAATTTCATAATAGCTCCACTCAGAACACAAACGAGTGTCGAACCAAACAGTCGTTGGTCGCCGAACTGAAGGCATCTGAATCATATGCATAATCTGATTTTGAGTCAGAACCGGACAAGGGGAATGACAAAGGGAAGCAGATCATTGATGCAGATCCCAGTGCCACTGTTGCCACCACCAAGCTCCAGAGGGAGGATCCCGAGTATCCAGGAGGGGGAGAGCCTCTTCCATTCGCAGATGTGGGTGAAGGGTTCTCCACTGCAATTCCTTGTCAATAGTGGAAGCCAAAAGAACCTCATTTCAGCAGAGGTCGTGAAGCGGGCCTACCGACCACAACACACCCACAGTCGTATACCATCGGGTGGCTTCACCAAGGAAGAGATCTTCGCGTCAGCCAGCGATGCCGCCTTTCGTATAGCATCAAGCCCTTCACAGATGAGGTACTGTGTGATATTGCTCCTCTTGACGTGTCAGATGTATTATTGGGCCAACCATACTTGTGGAAGCTATTGAGATTTTGAGGTAGCATCGGGTGTGCTCTAGCCCTGAAATTTTGAGGAGAGGCTAAGACACACGAGACCTCCAAAACCCAGAAAGCGTTTGGATAAATTTCATCTAGTGTTGAAGTTATTCAAATAATTATTTTTTTAATGAGGACCCTAAGTCTAACTTAGGAAAATAGAAAAATTTAAGTGAATTAATTAAACACATGTGATGAAGTGTTCAAAGTGACGTGGATCAAGCAGTCTTTTAATTTGAGTTGTCGATTAGAGATTAGATCACAGTCGTTGGTTTAACAACAAGAAAAGTATAAGAGAAACGCTTGGGGTCAGTTGGAGACACACACACATTGGCAGAGCACTGAAGCTAAGTCAAATTTTGGGGGCGGGGTTTTGCTGAGAAATTCAAAACAAGTTTGCAGTGCAGTGAGGGACAGAGATCGGCAAGAGATGATCTGATCCAAGGCCGAGAATACAGCAAGGCAGAGGGGCAGTGAGTACCAGTCAGCGCAGAGCTAGCCAGGAGGACGCAGTTCAACCAGCACCACGCAGAGACTACGCAGAGGCTGCGTAACCCGGCCAGGGTGACGCAGACCCAGCCAGCGCAGCGTAGCACCAGCCAGGGTGACGCAGTCCCAGTCGGGTCAGCACAAAGGCATCGTAGCACCAATCAGGGTGACGCAGTGGGGAGGTTGACCAGTGAGGTTTCACGTAGAGGCTGCAGAGGCAACGCTGAGGGTTCCAGTGGGCCAGAAGGGGCTCGTGATCTGTAAATCTGGTTTGAGGGTGTGATACAGCCATATATTCTATCTCCGAGTGAAAGGTACAAACTACTTTGTAATTTCTCTGTAGGCCCAACCATTTCTGGTGCCCAGAATGTTGTATTCAGATTCTGCATAATAATAAAAACCCTCTAGAGTTGTTGCACCGGTTTTCCCGCATTGGGTTTTTCCGGGGACATTTGTTCGAAAAATCGTTTGTAATCTTGTCACATGTGTGTATTGTTCAGTAAATGATATGTAGCTGTGTAGGCTGCAGTTAGTTTCTACTTTAATGTTTTTCTGAATAATTTAGTAAAATAACTTGTTAATGTTAATGAAACAAGTAGGTGAAGTAGATCTAGATACTGCAGTAGGGTTTCTGTTTTGAAACTTTCACAGAAGCGACATGTTGTGTATGGGTCTATGTTGATTTTTGTAGCATCCAGAAGTGTTCCAAGTCTCAAAATTTGCAGGGAGGCTTGGACAGCAGCTTTCCAAAGAACCCAGAAACAGTTTGTGGAAATTCCACTCGGTTCAAGACTTATTAAAATAATTAATTATTTTAATGGAGACCCTAAGTCCAAACTTAGGAAAAGGAAATAATTAAAGGCCATTAATAAGTCAGAGGGTGAGTCTTCTATAAAACATGGATCAAGCCAAGGTTTAATATTAGCCGTTGATTAATCTTTTAAACTGGATCGTTGGCTCTCCAACAGGATGATTATAAAATAAGGCTTGAGGGTCATTTGGAAAACAAGTCGGGCACACACTCTGTACCCGAAGGAGATCCATTCTGATGTAGAATTCGATCTCAGTGGGAGAGTTGTAGGGCGAGAAGAGTTGCAGAAGCAGGAGGAGGTTAGGGGTGATCGAGATCGGGGTCGAAGAGTAGCAGAGGATCATTGAAGGTAGCTTGAGGCTACAACGCAGAGACCCCACGCAGTCTCCACGCAGATTCACGCAGTCTAGCGCTAGGACTGCGTCGAGAATCACGCAAACTGACGCAGGGGCTTACAAGGGTTGTTCTAGGCATCAGAAATTTGTCCGAGTAAGCTGGGTATCCAGTCTAAGGTGGTTCAAAATTTATCTACCGAATATTTTCCCTGTAAAGATATCATTTGCCGAAGAATTAATAAAACCCTCATCTGCTGCACCAGTTTTCCCACATTGGGTTTTTCCGGGGACAATTGTCCAAAAATAATTGTGTACATGTGATTGATTCTTGTGCTTATGTTTTCTACTATTTATTTCTCTGCATATATAATTGTGAATGTTGCAGTAGTATTTATTTCGATATTTGCCGAAAGATTTCTGAATAATAACTTATTGAAGTAATAAGTAGGAGAAATAAATCTATCACTGCAACTGGTTGTAAATTTTCACATGGTATCGGAGCCAGAGATGAATAACAGAGAGGGGGCATCTATCAGTGAACGAAGATCTACGCAGTTTTCCTGGGCAACAACGCAGAAGGGTTCACGCAGTTTTCCTGGGCAACAACGCAGAAGGGTTCACGCAATCCTCCAGGAGGGGGAAGAAGCACGATGGAACAGATGGATCACAATGTATCTGTATTAGCATCCAGATTAGAGGAAGATTTTGCTTGTGTATCAAGCACTGTGTCCTCAGATGTCTGGTATATTGACAGTGGAGCCTCTGCTCACATGATGGGTGTATGGGACTGTTTTTCTGACTACCAAGAAGAGCAGATGAATTTCAAAATAACCATGGGTAATAAAGCAAAGTGCACTCCCATTGGGAAAGGTAGCGTAGTTTTTCAGACCGAGGCAGGGAACAGAATCCGGGCCACTAATGTACTGCATGTGCCAGATTTGGGGATGAATCTACTCTCATTGTCACAACTTCAAAACTGAGGATATGACGTCTACTTTATTGGCAATAAAGTCTACGTCAAGCACCCCAGTTGGAAGAAGAAGGCACAAATCGGGGTAAGAAGCAACAAGTTGTACAAACTACAGCGTGATTCCCCAATGGCACTAGTTGGCAGCACAGATGAAACGGATCTGAATGAGCTATGGCACAAAAGAATGAGGCACTTGCATCATGGGGCATTGAGAACTCTCCAGAAGACTGTCACAGGTGTTCCAAAGTTGAGCACCAAGCGAGATGATGTCTGCAAGGGGTGCATATTGGGGAAATATGCCAAGGCAGCATATCAGAGAAGCAACAATAGGGCCAAGGGTGTGTTGGATCTAATACACTCAGATATCTGCGGGCCGATGTCCACGAGAACTCTTAGTGGTGCCGAATATTTCGTCACCTTCATTGATGACCATTCCAGGAAAACCTACTTCTTGAAGACCAAGGATGAAGTCTTCAGTCGATTTAAAGAGTTCAAAGCTCTGGTGGAAAATCTGACAGGGAAGCAGATAAAGGTATTGCAATCAGATAATGGAGGTGAATACATAGATAAAGAATTCACCGAATTCTGCGCAAGGGAAGGCATCAAAAGAGAATGGACAGCTCCATACAATCCGGAACAAAATGGAGTGGCAGAAAGGAAGAACCGGACTATTGTTGAAGCAACCAGAGCTATGTTGTATGATCAAGACATGCCCAAATTCTTATGGGCTGAAGCGTGTAATACAGTTGTCTACATTCAGAACAGAACTCCTAACACTGCACTAGGAAAGATCACACCAAAAAGTGTCTTCACTGGCAGCAAGCCCAAAGTGAGTCACTTTAGAATCTTCGGCAGTACAGCTTACTGTCATGTACCCAGTGAGAAGAGGAAGAAATTGGAGATGACTGATGAAATGGGGTATTTAGTAGGATACAGTGAAAATGCAAAGGCATATCGCATCTATGTTCCTGAGAGCAGGAAAGTAGTGGTGCGAAGAGATGTGAAATTTATGGGGGAGAAAGCCTTCAGAAGATCACGAGAATTGCCTTCTGCTACACAGTCAGAGGAAGAGCCTCTGGTCCAGCCCCAACAACCAGCAGCAGAAAATTCAGTTGCCTCCCCAAGGCATAGTGATCCAAAGGATGGGTCTCCTGAGGATTTGCAAGAAGGAGAGTTGGTAAATCCACCCACCACCAGTGGAAGAACGAGCAGGGAACTTCAACAAATTCTGAAGGATGAAGAAGATTTTGTCGGAAATCCCCAAAATGAGAAGAGACAGCGTAAGCAGCCTGAGAGGTATCAAGCCTTGGTTGCTCAAGTCGGAGAACCCTCCAGTTTCCGAGAAGCTGCTTAGCACCAGGTATGGGTTGATGCAATGGTGGAAGAGTACAGTTCCATCATAACAAATGATGTCTAGGAAGTAGTACCCAGACCACAGGAGAGATCTATTGTAGGATCCAAGTGGATCTACAAGATCAAGCATGCTGCAGACGGCAGCATCAAGAAATTTAAAGCCAAGTTCGTGGCTAAGGGGTATGCTCAGAAGGAAGGAATAGACTATGAAGAAACCTTTGCCCCAGTAGCCAGATAAATATCTATCAGGTCTGTAATATCCCTTGCTGCGCAGATGGGATGGGAAATTCACCAAATGGATGTCAAGACGGCATTCTTGAATGGTGTGATAGAAGAAGAAGTGTATATAGAACAACCGGAGGGCTTTGAGACACATGATCAGAAAACTCATGTGTGCAGATTGAAGAAAGCAATATATGGACTGAAGCAAGCTCCCAAAGCCTGGTATGGTCAGATTGACAGCTATCTACAGAAGATGGGATTCGTCAAGAGTGATGCAGATCCCAATCTCTGCTATCTGAAAGTAGGGAGCGAGCCATTGATACTGGTATTTTATGTGGATGATCTGTTCTTGACAGGATCATCAAGGCTCATCACAGATTGCAAGAAGAAATTAGCTGAAGAGTTTGACATGAAGGATCTGAGTAGGATGCACTATTTTCTGGGGTTGGAAGTTTGGTATTAGAATGGGGAGATCTTCCTTGGTCAAGGAAGATACACTACAGAGATTCTAAAGAGATTTCAGATGGAGGATTGTAAACCCATGACCACTCCAATGATTACCAAATGGAGGAAAATCGACACGTCCGATGATGAGGAAGTTGATCCTACGTTGTATAGACAGCTCATAGGGTCATTGATGTATCTGGTAAATACAAGGCCAGACATCTGTTACGCTGTTAATACCCTAAGTCAGTTCATGGTGGAACCGAAAAGGGCACATTGGGCAGCAGCCAAACATATTCTCAAGTACCTTCGAGGAACAGTTGAGCTTGGATTGAAGTACACCCATGACAGTGATGTTAGGTTGAATGGTTTTACTGATGCAGACTGGGCTGGAAGTTCAATTGATAGGAAGAGTACCAGTGGGTATTGTTTCAGTCTGGGATCAGGAATGACTTCCTAGTGCAGTAGGAAACAGAAGTCCGTGGCACTAAGTTCAGCAGAGGCAGAGTATATGGCAGCTAGCACAACTTTGTGCGAAGCCGTATGGCTTAGGAAACTATTAGTAAATCTACTCAAGGAGAAAATGGAAGCGACCAGCATTTTATGTGATAATCAGAGTTGTATAAAGCTCTCTGAAAAACGTGTGTTTCATGATAAGTCGAAACATATTGACATCCGGTGTCACTTCATCAAGGACTGGGTACAACGTGGAGATGTTCAGATGCAGTACACTCCAACAGGAGAACAGGTGGCAGACATCCTCACCAAGGCTCTAGGAAAGACAAAGTTTGTCTACTTCAGAGAAAAGATGGGGATGATAAAAAACCCTTTCCAGTAGCAGGAATGGAGAATTCACTATTTAGAGGGATCTGTGGTACAGATGGAGCAAGTGACAGTGGCAATGTCAAAGGCAGCAGTATAAGAGGCAGCAGCGTAGAGGGTGCTTCAAAATCAGAGCAGCATGCAGCAGGCATATTCGTGGAACACTTTCCTCGCTAAGAGGGAGTGTTGATTTTTGTAGCATCAGGAAGTGTTCCAAGTCTCAAACTTTTCAGGGAGGCTTGGACAGCAGCATTCCAAAGAACCCAAAAACAGTTTGTGGAAATTCCACTCGGTTCAAGACTTATTAAAACAATTAATTATTTTAATGGAGACCCTAAGTCCAAACTTAGGAAAGGGAAATAATTAAAGGGCATTAATAAGTGAGAGGGTGAATCTTCTAGAAAACATGGATCAAGTAAAGATTTAATTTTAGCCACTGATTAATATTTTAATCTGGGTCGTTGGCACTCCAACAGGAAGATTATAAAAGAAGGCTTGAGGCTCATTTGGAAAACAAGCAAGGCACACACTCAGTAACCGAAGGAGATCCATTCTGATGTAGAATTCGATCTCAGTGGGAGAGATGCAAGGGGAGAAGAGTTGCAGAAGCAGGAGGAGGTCAGGGGTGATTGAAATCGGGGTCGGAGAGCAGCAGAGGGTCACTGAAGGTAGCTTGAGGCTACAGTGCAAAGACCCCACGTAGATTCACGTAGTCGAGCGCTGGGACTGCGCAGAGAATCACGCAGACTGACATAGGGGCTTGCAGGGGCTGTTCTGGGCATCAGAAATTTCTCCGAGTAAGATGGGTATTCAGTCTCAGGTGGTTCAGAATTTATCTGCCAAATATTTTCCCTATAAAGATATCTTTGCTGAAGAATTAATAAAACCCTCATCTGCTGCACCGGTTTTCCCACATTGGGTTTTTCCAGGGACAATTGTCCAAAAATAATTGTGTACATGTGATTGATTCTTGTGCTTATGTTTTCGACTGTTTATTTCTCTGCATATATAATTGTGAATATTGCAGTAGGATTGATTTTGATATTTGCCGGAAGATTTCTGAATAATAACTTATTGAAGTAGTAAGTAGGAGAAATAAATCTATCACTGCAATCGGTTGTAAACTGTCACAGTCTAGACCTCGTTCTGTTATTATTACTTTGGGAAATAAGTTGTACAGGATACCGAAGGTAGTACCGCCTCCCGCCATCTCTTTGATTACTGCAAAGCAAAGTAACAAAAATCGCGATTTTATCGCGATTTTTTCGGGCTGCCGATTTTATCGGCGATTTTTTCAACGATTTTTTGAAAAAATCGTTATCGCGATAAAATCGCGATTTTTACGAAAAAATCGCGATTATTTTGGTAAAAATCGTGGGCCCATAAAACAGAAACCCTATAAGCTCAAAAATCGATTTTTTTTTTTTGTCATTTTTGCAGCCTTCTCATTTTCCTAACACACCCTGTTGGCAGTTCATGGTAATGTTAAATTCTTAAAGTAAAAGTGATATTTCCTTTATTTTTCATTTTCATCCTTTTACTTAAATTTTTAACATTACCATGAAATGACTCGGGATGTTTAAGAGTGGTTTCGACCTCATTGGATTTCATATGGAGAAACTAGAATTTTAGATTTCACTCAAAATTCAGCAGACTTAATGGTTTTCAGGGTTTCATGGTTTGGGGATTTGCATTTTTTCCATTTGATTCTATTATGTGTAAGGGTATGAGATTGGCATTTGATCAAGAGTATGAAGTCCTTTAAGAACCTTGATGTTGGTGGCATTGATTGTTGAACTTTGTTGATGTTGGTGGTATTGGTTGTTGAACTCCCCTACTGTGGCCTTAACAAGAATGTACCCTTCACTCAAAGGAAAACAATTGGTTAGGAATGTTAATCTTTTTCTACCGCATTTTAAGGTTGAGCAATCCAAGTCTGAAGACTTTGAGCTAGATGATGTTTATGTATCTCTTGTTCATGATCCCATTTCTAGTAGCGATGAATCAATGATGAGTTTCATGAGGAGGAGGAGGAGGAGAAACAATAGGAGGAGGAGGTGACACCACCTACCCCTGCTACTGGTAGAGGACGTGGTCTACCTCCTTTAGCTCCTAGTGCTTCAGGATCTGGAGCACAACAGAGTCCATTGCCAGCCCCGCCAACTTCTTCGTCTAGAGGGAAAGCTGTTACATTTTCTCGCAAGAGGGGCAGAGGAAATCGGTAGTATAGGTTATTTGGTGCATTCCTTTGTATATAACATTATGACTCATGATATGAGATACATTATTATATTTTTTGTTGATATTTTGAGGTTGAGTTGAGACTCGGGACTTAGTATTCAGGACAGGATTCAGTTTTATGTGTGATGTAGCACTAGACATGATATTACACATCTTATATATTAGTTTTTTTTCATATTTATGTGTCAATGCATTTATTTTATGCTGTAGATGCTTTAGATATTCAAAAAATTGAAAAAAAATGAATATTTTTGTATGTGCCGATTTTTTCCCGATTTTTACGATTTTTTCCCGATTTTTACGATTTTTTCCGATTTTTTCCCCTCGGCGATTTTATCCCGATCGCGATTTTTGTTACTTTGCTGCAAAGCAACGCAGTAAGATTATTTCCCAAACTAGGAAATTTGTTTTCATTACAATTCGCCCACAGGGCAAGAAGAATATTATGGCCACAACCTCCAAACAGGGTTCCCCTACACGACAGCAACAAATGGACAAAGTTGTGGAGTAATACAAGGACATTTTCTCCTCACCCACAGAGGTTCCTCTACACTATTAGGTCAAGCACTCCATTGATATAACCCCAGGCGCGCCGGTTCCTGATGTTTCCATACCTCATGCAACCACACAGACAAAATCCACACGTGTATTGTTTGACGTCCACCAGCAGGTCCACGACATCTTGGAGAAATCCAATGCCAAGTACAACCAGCGCCAGGATCAACATCGAGTGCCACACAAGTTTCAGGTGGGCGACACATTTTGGTTACATTTGAAAAAGGAGCGCCTCTCTAGACCCCACCGCAAGCTACGCCCACTTCAAATCAAGCCAATTCCTTCACCAGGAAAAGTGGTTCAACATAAATTTCCCTACCTCATGAAGGCTCTGCACGCAATGGGGACCATTGCTTTCTAAGGGGGGACGAATGATCTAGGTGGATATTGGTGGCCACCCGCCTATTCCACCTAGTCATTTTCATAAGTTTTCTTATTTACTAATTTTAGCAGTTTTCGGGTCCTGAACTTCCGAAGCCGTTTTGAGGCCCTAAACGGTGTAATCCTCCGGAAGATCTTTCAAACGAGGTATCATATGCACCACAAGGAGATACTATGACCAAGTTACGACCCTGAGAAGTTGGCTGCCCAACTAACCCCAATGAGGCCCATAAACTCTTGGTGTTACATCTCCTCGAATTAGGGTTTTGGTTGTTCAGGGTTTTCTTTTATTGTTCAATAATAAAAAGGCCCTTGAGCCTCATTGTAACAGAGTTTAGAGGCATATAGCCGCCACATCTCTTCTCAGAGATAAGCTACCATTGCCTTAGCTAGTTTATGTCCATTCTGTCTATAAGCATATTTCAATCATTTGATATTAATGAAATGAAGTTTTATTTCTGCTACATCTCTGTGTTTATGTTTATTTCTGTATTTTATTTCGTTCCTGCATAAATCAAGATTCAGGTTACGGCTCCATGAGGGTTTGAAACATATTTCAATTTCAATGTTTTGCAATAATCTTCAGTAAACTTCATGCAAATGCCTCGGTCTCCACATATCATATTAAAGAGTGCAAAATATCTCATTTGAAAGTATTTTTTATTATCTCAAATGGGTTTTTTACGGAATTTGATTTCGTTTCCCGATTTGAGAGATATGAGCAATTGAAGTTACACCTGTCTAGAACACTGCGCCGCCACGCATCCTATGATTTTGTGGAATCATTTTCTCACCCCACATGTTATCAAATTTCAAGTGTCTTATATCACTGGAAAGATCTATTCAATACCTCAAATGGGTCTTTAACGGAATTTGATTTCATCACCTATAGCAGAAGTTATCAACAAAGTTGCAGCAAGAGGTCCATTTCAACCAAGATCCAGATTAATTATCCTCCAACACAATCGTGATCCTCCCTATCCAAGAGATGAATTTCTATGCTCCCTCTTGTGAAAATTCCTAAATCGAAATTCCTACTGCAACAACTAATTAAATTTCTTCTGCTTGTTAATTTCTGAATCAATTTATTTACGGTGTTACACAATAAATATCGAAATAAAATCGACTGCAACCTTCACAACATAAAATACTACGGAAATAAAATACTAAGCAGGAGAGATAGAAACACACACAAGTACACCGTTATTTTTGAACAAATGTCCCCGGAAAAACCCAGTGTGGGAAAACCAGTGCAACAGCGGAGGGTTTTATTATTATGCAATAGTTTTCTGAATACAAATCTTTGGATGCCCAAACTGGCAATCAGATACAGAGAATAAACTAGTAAAGAGGTAGTGAGAAAATATCTCATACTGTCACTGGCAATCCGACACTTATCCGGGCTTTGGATGGCTTGCCGCACGCTACCTCTGCGCTGCCAATATGTCACAGCCTTCAGGAGCTGCGTCACCCTTCTAGTTGATCATTTGTTAACTGGAAACTTGGATCTCTAGCCCTCCAGTCTCACATCCCGGCTTCCAGCACTAGATCTCGACTGCTCCCCAGCAAAACTGTTGATTCCCTCTGAAGCACTGCGCTGCCTCTCTGGACCTCTCGATGCCTCCTCTGCCATACACTCACCGGATCAGGAAAATCTTCCTCTGACCAACTATCCATGCCCCTCACTGCAATAAATTCACTTGATCACTCTCCTGAAGCTCAACGCTGCTTCTCTTGAGAATTCAATCTCTAGATCTCTCGCTCTCACTATCTTGGTGTGTTCTCCAAATTCCCATCGAGCTCCTTATAATGTCTCGTTGGCATATCAACGACCAAGATTAAAACATAATCAAAAGCTCAGATTAACTGGGAGTCTATCCTCATCTTTATCTAGAAGATTCACATCTGAGTTAATTAATACACTTTAATTAATCACATTTCCTAAGTTTAGACTTGGGAATACATTAAAAATGATTAATTATTTTAATTACTCCATCTCTGGATGGAATTTCCCAAAACAATTTCTAGGTTTTGGAGAATGCATGTATCCTAGCCTCTCTGCAAAATCTCGAGACTAAAGCACATCCTATACTACAAAAATCAACACTCCCTCTTAGCGAGGAACGTAAACTAGTGTTGCAACCTCTTGAAGCATCATTGTGACTTCTGCTCCATCCCAGTTGCGCTGCTGATGTCTCGTTGTTCTTGCCCATCAACTACTATGCTGCTTTAACTTTGCGCTGCATCCGTGCTTTTGTTGACCCTGTTGAACTGTTGTCAACTACTGCAACTCTATTGCTACTAACACTACAGCATTTGCAACTCTCTCATCTGTTGTTGCTGCAACTGAGAGATTTCCATCATACTGAACCAATTGTGTTTAGTCTGATGCATCTATCACCCGAGTCCTGATTGTTGCTAGTTTCTGCGCTGTCACTGAAGCCTCCGCGCTGCTACTGGCTCTGCACTGATGTCAACTCTACTTTGTGTTGCTTAGTTTCAGACGACTACTAACCACTGCATATGTCACTCTAGCACCTGACTGCATTAACTGCCATTGGTCCATCCTGCTATTGTTGCTATGGGCTCTCGTAGCAAGGAATTAATCCAGGAGGTGGAATCCTCAAGGATCCTGCCCATCCTATAGCTCTCTGAGGCTACAAAATCAAATTACCCCACCTCACCCTTGGAGGTATCTCGGTGATCATGGCAAACTCTTCCTCCAATCTGAAGGAATGCCTGTCAATCACTTCGGATGCAGCTTGTTGCTCCTATTGCTTCTCCTTATCCTTCTTCCGAATAGGACACTAAGAATTGAAGTGGCCCATCTCACCACATCGAAACCACTTGATCTTCGAAATATCCTTCTTTCGCCTGCACTGATCCTGTTGCCCCTTTGATGCAAGGGTTGCATTCTCCTCTTCCTTCACCTCCTTCGTCCCACTACTACTATTGTTGCCACTAATGGTGCTCTTCATCAAATCACGCCTCATCTCTTCTTGTTAGAGATCAGCCCACATCCTCTCCCAATCCGGCAATCTTTCTCTGCCTAGAATGCTCTGGACAAAAACTTGCCATTCTTCTGAGACGTTGTTCAGGGCTAATCTCACAAACTCCATAGGCTGAGGCGCTGACCCTGTAGCTGCCAGCTGATCCCGGACATCCTGAAGCCTCATAAGGAAGCGGTCTATGTGCTCACCCTTCTGCATCCTTGTGCCTCTCATCTTCTCTTCCAAGTACATCTTCTGCTACTCGGAAGATCCCTGATATCACGTGGCCAATGCATCCCACATTTCTTTGGTTGTGCCCTTACCTGCTATGTGAGATACAACGTGATCTCTCACTCCGTCAAAGATCAACCTCTTGGACTTCGCCATCTCCTTCTTGAAAGTCTTAAGTTGATTTGGATCTGTGGGCTCAGCTACCACATTATAGATATAAGTTTTAATATCATGCTCATCTAGAAGGAAGGAGATCCTTGCCTTCCAGATCACATAGTTGGAGGCACCCTCCAACCGATCTTGATCTCTCAACCCACTTGATGCCATCTCACCAATCAAATGTCGAACTCGGCCTCTAACCCTCTGCGCAGCTGTTGACTGGCTCTACGCACTCCCAGCTAGAGTAAGCAGATCTACCCTTGGTTGTCGCTGCATTGTGTGAGAAATCAAAATCTCTTGACTAGAGATTCTTTGAGGACAAAAATTCCCAATGTGTGCTCTCTTTCCTCTTATGACGCTTTTCTGCACTAGCAAACTACTGCAAAAAATTGCACCCCAACTGAAGATCTGCTCTGCGTTGAGGTTGCTGCACTGCTCCCTCTGCCTCTGACAAATCTCGATCAAGAAAATTTACTCTCTGTCGACTCACTCAGAGAAGTAATTTTCCACGAAAATTAGACCTCTTGGCCAATGGTCAGCGTAGCCTCTTTGGGGTTTGAAATGTTGCCTACACAGTGTTTTCGAACACCCTCCCTGCCTGTAACTGAGCTCTTCTCTGCTTCACCTACACTTTGGTACCATGTGAAAATTCCTAAATTGGAATTCCTACTATAGCAACTGATTAAATTTCTTCTACTTGTTAATTTCTGAATCAAGTTACTTACGATGTTACACAGTAAATATCGAAATAAAATCCACTGCAGCGTTCACAACATAGAATACTGCGGAAATAAAATATTGAGCAAGAGAGAAAGAAACACACACAAGTACACCGTTATTTTTGGACAAATGTCCCCAAAAAAACCCAATGTGGGAAAATTGCTGCAGCAGCTAAGGGTTTTATTATTATGCAGTGGTTTTCTGAATACAAATCTTTGGATGCCCAAACTAGCAATCCGATACAGAGAATAAATTGGCAAAGAGGTAGTGAGAAAACATCTCACATTGTCACTGGCGATCCGACATTGATCTGGGCTCTGGATGGCTTGCCCCACGCTGCCTCTACATAGTCTCTGCATTGTCACAGCATCACAGCCTCCAAGAGCTGCGTCACCCTTCTAGTTGATCGTTTGCTGACTGGAAACTCAGATCTTTGGCCCTCCGGTCTCACACCCCGGCTTCTGGCACTAGATCTCGACTACTCCCCAACAAAACTGCAGATTCCCTCTGAAGCACTGCATTGCCTCTCCATGGCACTACACTGCCTCTCTGGACCTCTCGATGACTCCTCTGCAATGCACTCACCGAATCAGGAAAATCTTCCTCTGGCCAACTATCCCTGCACCTCATTGCAAGAAATTCACTTGATCACTCTCCTGAAACTCAGCACTGCTTCTCTTGACTTGCTCTCGCTATCTTGGTGTGTTCTCCAAATGCCCATCGAGCTCCTTATAATCTCTCGTTGGCATAACAACAGCCAAGATTAAAACATAATCAAAGGCTAAGATTAATTAGGATTCGATCCTCGTCTTTATCTAAAAGATTCACATCCGAATTAATTAATACACTTTAAGTAATCACATTTCCTAAGTTTAGACTTAGGAATACATTAAAAATGATTAATTATTTTAATTAAGCCATCTCTGAATGGAATTTCCCAAAACGATTTCTGGGTTTTGGGGAATGCATGTGTCCTAGCCTCTCTGCAAAATCTCGAGGCTAGAGCACATCCAATGCTACAAAAATCAACACCTCTAAGCAATGATCAGCTCTTAGTCCTTGATAGACCATTCTCCAAATCCAAGGAACTTCTCTTCAAAATTCTGATCTTTGTTCTCCAACTATAAACTGATAACTTTCGTGTTGATGTTTATTTTGTTCACACCTCTGATATCATGTAAAAATTCCTCGAAATTCTACTATTGTTTGAATGAACAAATCTAAAACTAATTTGTAACCCAAAAAACATAATTTCTCTACCAATTTGCAGCGCGATAGAACAAAATAAAACACAGTCACACAGTAGCAAAACACAATAATTTTCTAGGGAGCCCAACTGGGAGAACCCTCTGCTTGTTTGAGAATTTTATTGATAGAAATTTGAGCAATAGATCTTTTACAATACAACTGTTTCAATCAGAAAACAATCTTGTTCTCCCTCTACTTGTCCTAAGATTGAAATATCTTGCAAGAACCCTGATCTGCATCCTAAATCCTTGCGCATAGGGAGCTCCTATTATTTAGGGATTAATTCCTAAATCCTAGCACAAATCCCAAGTAATTCTCTTCTATCAATCTGTGCACAAGCTTCTCCTTAGTACGCCCTTCCCACACACAAGCTCCTGCACACAAACTCATGCTCTCTATTATCTTGTCTCACCCACTCATGCTCACAAAACAATGATCAATTATGTGCCTTCGTCCTCCTTATAAGCTTTTCGAATAGGATAAATATGGCAAGCATTATTTCTGGAAATCGAACTAGTGATTGATAAGTTAACTAAGTCCCCTGTAACTCGTGCCGCCTCAATTTAGAACTTGAGAAACATATGTCAATTTCCAAAACTAACTCGCACTAGGAGACAACCACTGAGCCTCCCACTCCAGCACATCAGTCGAACAGCTTCATGCACTATCCTAACTTATAGGAATTCGTCCTAAAATTATTTTAGGAACTCGTCCTAACTTTGAGGAATTCGTGCATGCTAAGGAAAATTGCTTCTTGGTCTCTTTGACCAAGGCACAAATCAAAGAAGGACCTTTCTCGCTACTATTTTCAACAATCTTGATGATCTAAAAAGGGATCATTTTCTTCCTCATGTTCCTTCTCATACTCCATAAAGGCTATTTCTAAGATTTGACACGCTTCCTCAATGGTTTGAAAACTTGGTCCTTGATGCAAAAATAAACATGAAACCAACATAGAGATTCAAGCCAATCAGTATTCGAAGCAATAGACAGGATAAACAATTCCATCTTGTCATAAGGTTGGGTTATGTAGAAAGTCCTCGAAATTCTACTGTTGCTTGAATGAACAAATCAAAAACTAATTTGTAACCCAAAATGTAAGAACCTTAAACTTTAACTTTCAGAATTTAACCATCAATCTCAAAATACACAAGTGTAAAGCCCATAATTTTTCAGAATCTACGATCATTCACTAAATTCATACCACAGAATTCAGAGTGGGATTTTTGAACAGAATATATATCAAATTGACTAATTAATACTTACCTGGAACCATGTTTGAAGATCTCTCTGATCTGCCATGGCTCCAACTCCCGTTACCAAACCGCCATTTTCCTCCCAGCCTATCTGAGGTCAACCTTTCCGGTCCCCAGATCCAAAAGACAAGACTTCTGGCCCCCGTGCCCAAAGCTCCAATAACAATCGAGAGCATTCCATAATTTTGTTAGAACTCTCGAACTCACTGCTTATGAATCACGCAGTTATAACTCCTCTGACAGCATCCAGGTCAGTTTACCCATTCACTACCCATGCTCATCAAGTTTACCCCTCTTCTCCTTTTATACACAAACTCCATTCCTGATATTTATTAAAATATGATCTTTTAATAAATATCTTTGAAAAATATCTTTAAAATATTATATTTTAATAAATATCTCATATTTATTAAATATTATTATTTAATAAATATCTTGGTTTTATTAAAATAATATTATTTAATAAATATCTTGGTTTTATTAAAATATTGTTATTTATTAAATATCTTGGATTTATTTAAAATATCATCATTTATTTGCATAAGTCAATGCTTTTTTTTTAATTTTCTTTGAACAAAATATTAGTTTATATTATGATAATGGTAGATATCACTAATACATTCATTATATCATGGTGAGTTAGGGAGTTACTCAATACTTCAATAATTCACTCCTTACTCTACCCCGAGTTTCTTTTCATAATTGCTTAGTGCATGTACTAGTGTCGTACACGTGATACATGCATATGTAGCTATCATATGCAGGTCTCATATGCATGCTAATATTTCTATGTTCCATATAATTCGAGTTGGGTCGTTACATACACCCCCCCCTTCAGAAAACTTCGTCCCGAAGTTAAGTTTTATGTCGTATATCATTAATTATATCAATGATTAGCATAATCATATAAGGTTGGTGTATCATAGTTGAATTTTCGTTTAATGTGTGAAAACACTTTTAACATTTATGTTTTGATCATTTATTGGTTTACCAATTTAGTAGTTACGTTTTGCCCCAACAGTGTCCCCAAGCTATTCTAGAATCATCCTATCCTTCCTAATCTCTTCCGCTCCCATCCTATCCATCCTCTACAAGAATATGCCATGGCATCAGTTTCACTGATCCATTCATAGACCTTAAGGGTAGCAGTGTCGATTACATCAACTTGATTTATTTGTAGGCATCCGGCAATCATCATCACACATCTAGGGGAGCGTGACTCGCACAGTTCTCCCATGACTTCAGGTTTTGGAGGATAAACGGTGGGCAACACCTCCACCCCTCCTAGTAGGATCAGGGTCAACACCCTATCGTGAAATCTCAATGCATTTCAATTGTTCTTGGAGTTTTGTCATCACGCGGTCGGTTTGGTAACAATATCATCTGCAATGTAAAACACTTGTCCAAAAATTATAACATATGCATCAATATGTTCTAAACAAATTGTTACCCATATAACAATTTCTACACATTCTAAAATAGGTCTGTAAATTCATTTTCACCCTGAATAGTCAAGTGCCATCACTCTTTCATTTCAACCTCATCATTTTAGGTTGATATGTAAAATTATAGATACCATATCCATAACATAATTCATAATTTATATTAGTATTCCCGTATCAGCAATGTTTAAGCAAAACTTTCTTCATATTGGTATCCATGTACCAGCAATGTTTAAGCAATTTAACATATTCTCACATGTCATAGTACAAACTGACAGTCTTAAGTATCCATCCAAAACAAGGTAAGATTATACAAAATAAGTTTTAAAGACTTATAAATATAACCCACAGTTATAATTGTCATATAGAATAATCAAACACGGATATACAAATAAGGATGTAGCCACTATTTTCTATACTCTATTAACCGATTAATCTTATAAAAAGTCACAGGTTGAGGCTCTAAATCTAAATGGAGGGATGCTCCATTATTTGCATATATAGAAACGAAATGAATTGAAACAAGAGCATAAAACACTTATTGTTTAGTCGAAGCATGATCTAATTTTTTGATATAGGTTGATTAAGAACTCTAAAACACAAAACTACATATGGATCCAGCCAATCTTTTAATTCTTGTTATTTATATGTCTTTTAAGTCTAATTATCTTTGATCTATAATCTAGATCTAAAGAGATAATAATAACATTAACTTCTTTATCATGTTATCTCAGCTCATCTTTGGCCCAAAAATCTAGAAGTCAAGGAGTAGGGTTTTGCAGGGCTAATCATTAGGGTTATGCTGGAGATGGAGGAAGAGTTAATTGACTGCTCTAAAGATCCCTTAGTGAGAGGTTTATTTTTATATAAGGAATTTGTCACTACTTGAAATTGCATTATTCACTTTGCATTATACTTGGTCTACTAAGAGTGTCATGTTTTCAACAAGATGTCAATTGTTGACAAACATATAATTTCCTCATTTAATAAGAAATTCACAATTTACAAGATATGCATAGTCACCTTATTAGTATATTACAGTTTTGATATAATCTCTTTACTTTCAAGTTTCACCCTTTTAGAGTCTTAACTCTAGCTAGGATATTACTAGCTTTACCATCATTCCTTAAACTATTGTTTCATTTCTATTATATTGACTCATTTAATCCAACCACATAACACATCACTGGTTTACCCTCTCCTTATTCTTCACATTAATCGTTTTCTCATTCGTTCTTAGGCCTCATCTTATCACCAAAAGTATCTTCTTTTCTAATGGTGTATAATTATTATTCTTAATATTTACCTTTAAACATTTTCCGAGTTATCACTTGCTACTCTTAACAAATTAGGAGTGTTCACAACTCCTTACAAGTCATTGTTTTGACCCTTACTAATCATGTTGCTCATATCCTTAAGAAAATTCCTCTTGATCAAAAACATTTCTTCACTTCCTTATACCAGATATTCCTAATATTCCATGTCTACTTCAATTTGAAAAAGAACACATTATCAAATTGACTTCGTTTTCTCACCTCTAATCATCATGGTTTTCTTTTCTTCTCTTAATGCAATAATTATTACATTTGGAAACGTTGTTACTATTTCCCAATTTGGGTAAGACCTTATAAATAAATTCGATAATGTGGATATCGAATGTAATCTACTTATCATTTCAGGTTTTAAGGCATTACGGGATAGAATTTCCCAATCATACTCGTTAATGTCCATAATCCATGGATATAGTTAGTCACTTAAGGAAAATTGTATAATGTGACTCTCTCATTAGAGAGAAACCATAATAGATGTCACCCATGTACACAAATTATCCTATATTTGATCGATGCTATTGTAGATTCACTCTTTAATCTAATTTCATTGACTTCTTATATTGCTTTGTGAAACTTCCACACACTCATCTTTGGTGCTATTTGTCGATCTCAATATTCTAAGTTGATTACGATAACTAACATTTATTATCCCCATTAGAATTTTGTCATTATTTTCTTTTCCCGTCCTCCCTAGTTACTATATTGATTATAATAGGGTAACAATGGAGATCAAACTTTGAAATCTTCCGCTGTACTCTTTTGATAACTATATCGTCTTGTTCTAATAGTGTGTTTACTACCTTATAGGGTGGTTTCTTACCTTCTTAACATATGTTTCATCCACCACTTTACCTCAAACTAGCTTAGCCTTTCATGCGGTTGTATTTTACTTTATATCTAACGGTCTTGTCATAAAGTCCCTAGTCATGCTTTCATTATCATTCTTCCTTCCTTCAAGAGTTAACTTCTTTGGAGCAACTCCGCCAACTAATCTTTATATATGCCTAAATAAATACCATGGATCGTCTTATATATATAGTGTCATAATGCCCCTAATTTCCCTTTCCTAAACCACATTATTTTCCTTTCCAAGAAAATGCTATGTTTCCATATTATTTTGTTTTGGACAGTGATATACCCTTACGGTTGTAAATGGCTAATTATCTATCTTAACAATGACATAATGGTTGAATCTCAAAATGTCCAATTTAGTGAATATTCAGCTTTACTTAATTTAAACCTTCACTCTCCTCCTTAGACCTAAGTTGCACTGAAATGGATACAGGAACGGATACGGATACGGGGTTTGAAACGGATACGGAAAATTTTCAAAAAAATTGGATACGATACGGTAGGAAACGGCACGTCATATATATATATAACAAATTTACATTGCCATTCATCTTTGAAGTTTGAGAATCTAGATAATATCTAAATAGTAAAACTGCATAATGATTAATCATCTATCATCAATGATCATCATGACATCATCTAGATTCTATCACCTATCATCCATTCATCAATTATCATATATGAATTATTTTATCATCTATCATCATCATCAATTCAGCATAAAGTTATTCATCTATCTATCATCATCAATTCAGGAATCAGCATAAAGTTATAATTTATAAATTGAAAATTCATAAATGATGATTCATGAATCATGATTCAAGTTCAACATATCATCAAGTTTTTGTTTCTGATTTCAATCATTAACATAAATATCATTTACATATCATCAAATATGTCTTCAACTTCCACATCATCTCCAGAAGTGGGAACATTGTTGCCATGTCCACTTGAAGGTCCACCTATTGGTGACTCCGCGTCAAACAAAGTCATATGAGACCTGGCATTCAATGGCATATCCAATTCAGGCAACTCTGGTTCCACATCCCATAATTTGGCGGCCCCAAATTTGTATTCATCTCTCTTGTGTGACAGAGGGCAAAGGTTTGAATGAACATACACTAGTTCCTCAGCCTTCTTCGAAGCCAATCTGTTTCGCTTCACTGAATGGATGAAGCCATATGTACTCCAGTTCCTTTCTGCTGAAGAGGAACTAGCAACCTGTGACAAGATCCTGATGGCCAAATTTTGTATATGTGGAAGATCCCCACCATAGTAGTTCCACCAGTCAATTGGACTCATTGCTCTCTTGTCCCGCATACAACCAATATCAGAGCTCCAACCCTTTGATCCCACGAAATGAGCAAACTCAGAACGAATTTGATGCCCAATTTCAAGATCTGTAAAAAGTTTTCTAAAAGTCTTTTTAAATCCTTGTGAGACTTATGGGTCTTTGCTTGGTGTAGTTCTTTCTAGATCACTTAGCAACTCTGCAGCATAATATTTTGGATTCACTGCATAGGCCAAAAAGTGCAATGGCGTGGTCATCTTATTCCACCTTTTGGTCAATATATCTTTTACTTCTCTGTAAAAGAATTCATCTAGGTCATTCTCCTTGGCATTTATAATCATCCTTATCTTCTCTATCATGGAATCAATGCCTTCATACACCTCTCCCAAATTAGGCATATTTGTCTCAAACATACGGAGCAAATCCACTATTGGCTTAGTAAATGCCAAAAGGTACTCAACCTTATCCCACCATTCATCATCAACAACCAATTTTTTCACTGTTTATGCTCTATCAAATTGGGACTGCCTCCATTGATTCCAAAGAGAACTGCATACCATTGATTGTAATGCATATTTCACTTGCATAAGCCTTGTTAAGACTATGATGTGAGAGGCAAATCGAGTCTTGGCAACCTGCAAGTGCCAAATTTCCAATGTTTTAATAAATTAAAAAATAAAAATCATCAAATTAATTTTGATTGAAAACTATTATTTGATTAATGTTTAGGGTACCTTAAGGAGCTCCAACTTTGCAAATTCTCTGTAGATGCCTTGGGACATGTGGTGGTTTGTGATGAATGCTTGAATTTCTTTTGTCTCTTCAAAAATAACACGAATCCACTCGATTTGCTTCCCCATCTTGCTCAACATGAGGTTCAATGAATGTACAGCACAAGGGGTCCAAAAGATGTGATGATATTTGCCTTCAATAATTAAGCCTGCTGCTCTACACACTGTTGCATTGTCAGTTATTACCTAGACAACATTTTCTGGCCCCACCAATTCAATTGCTTCAATCAAAATGTCAGCAATGAATTGAAAATCTTTCAACTGCCCCTCACAATCCACTGTCTTCAAAAACATTGCCCCCTTTGGGCTCTAAGCAATCACATTGATCAAAGGCCTATTCCTTTGATCTTTCCATCCATCAGAAATGATGGACACCCCTGAAATGCGCCATGAATTACGAATGGGGCTTAATTTAAACTCCAAATCTAACTTTTCAGCACTCAACATTGTAGTGCGAACCTTCTCATATCCAGGGGCTCTTGAACCCTTTTGGGGTTTCATTCACTGCTTTTATCATCTTTGCCCAATAAGGAGACCGCACAAGGTTAAAAGGAAATCCATTTGCATAAATGCATTGACCAATTGCTGCATCTGCAATCTCTCGAGCATCATTATTAAAACTATTTTCAAGCGGTCCCAAATTAGACCGTTTGTTTGAACCAACAATTCCATGAGAATGAAGTGGAGGCTTTGATGAAGATGCTCCCAATTTTGTAGAAATTGCCTCATTTGATTTAGCATCTGCCTTGTCTTGTTCTTTATGATATTTTGCAATTTTTGTCTTGCTTAAACCACTTCCATCTGTCCCATTCTCTTTAGGTGGGCCGTTGCATATTCGAACTCCATTGCCTTTTAACCCAAGTAAATGTGCTTTGACCCGTGTGTATGATCCCTTAAAATCATTTTTACATTCACTGCAAACCCATGTCAATGAGCCGCCTCCTTGGATCTTCCCAACAACAGTTACATATTTCCAAAGTGGTGACTTTGGATCAACTTTAGGGGAAGATTCAATTTCATTCTCCAGTGTCTCTACCTCACGAATAACTGAACTTGGAGATGCCATTAATGATGATATTAATCTGCAAAATAAAAATAAAAAAAAATGGGTCACATACGTGATGATGACGTATATCAATTTATCAAATATATATATATATATATATATATATATATATATATATATATATATGAGTTTGAAAGTTGAAACTTTGATAAATTGATATTAGTTTGATAAATTTATATGAGTTCTCAATTCTCAGTTAATAATATATAGAAACTGAAAATCTAGAGTAATTTGTTTCCAGGTCTCCTTAGGAATATGATAAAGTTTTACCTTACATGTATGTATAAATATCCAATGATTTATTCATTCTTATTTGATGTTTATTGCTAGATACTTCCTCAATAACTAGGTTGCACCCTTCTGCAATTTTCATGGTTTTCCTTTCATGAAAATTGATGGATAATGCAACAGTCTTGGGCTTTAGTAATCTACAACAATTCTGGAGTTTTATAAATTATAACATCTGATAACTACGTTTTCTGTTATAAAATCAATTTTATAAGAGACCAAGCTCACATATCTATTGTGCTGGCCTTTGCTACAGGATTTCAAAATATGTAGCATTCATTTCTTTGAAAAATTCGTTATGGTGAATGCCCTCCTATGCAGACCTGTACCTCTTGTTCTTACTACTTAGTGAGAAAAAGCCTAATCCTTATTTTTGTTCATTCATGTTTATAACTTTATAAATTATAATTGAGAGATACCAGACTATCATAGCACCACGCATTGATTGATGTCCAATCACAATCATTCCTTGAACCATGTGCTACATTCCATGCCCTATTTCAACGAAAGGCTAGAGCACTTGCTATGAGTGTGTAATCCAAAGGAATCTTCACGCCACCATTTGAACTTTGGTGTATGAATCTGCTAGATTTCTCTGTTTCAAGCCTTCTTGAATCTTCCTTTATTTCTAAATTTGACCCCTCTATCATGCTTTGACCCCTCAAACTGTTGTTTATATAAAGGAGGCATGCTATAGGACTGTTTGTAGGTGAAAATGTCAAGGAAATCATCCAGATTTATATGTTTTCAAAGTAAACTTTTGGATACTCAAATATATGTGCCCAGGTCCTTCAAACATCTAGTATATACACATTTCCATTATCTCTATTTACCACGAATTTGAGCGGTTGTTAAAACTTAAAACTTAAATACATTAAAATTTAAAACCTACCTATTGCATTGAGCACTGGCACTTGGCAGGTTGCTCTTCCTCTTACAGGCCGCGGCTGCTCTTCGTCTTCCTCTTGCAAGTTGCAACTTGCGATTGCTCTTGCGGCAGCTCTCCCCCACTATCAATGTGATTACTCGTCACAAACAGTGGCTCTCTCAAACAATTGTCGATTGGTCGGGCTCTCTCAAACAATGGCTCTCTCAAACAATCGTATTGCTCTTGCTCTTTGCGGCTCGATAATGATAAAAATGAAAACGATAATCTAATGTTAACGTTCCCGGTGGTGGAAAGATGAATTATAAAAAAACGTTTCAAAAATTTCGGGATACGTATAAAAAAAAAAATCAAATACGTTTCTAATTTTATAAAATACGTTTCATTTTTTCAATACGTTTCCGATTTTTTGCAAATATGTTTCCGATTTTTAAAAACGGCTAGGAAACGGGACATTTTCAAAAAAAAAAACATTTCCGAAATTTCTGAAACGGGTCGGATATGGATCACCGCTGTTTCTGAGGAGTTTCGTAAAGGTTTCCGTTTCGGAAACAGGGATGCGAGTTTCCGAGGGCCAGCCTTGGCGTTTTCGGCAACTTAGCCTTAGACCACTAACACATATACCTGGATAGTAATCAAAGTATTAACAAAATAAAACGGTGTAAAATATATTTTCAACAATTCATATCATCAATGGTTATTTTTATCAGCTAGTAAGATATATACATGGACATTTCAACGTCACTTGAAGAATGGAATGTTTTAATTGCATAAAAACAATCAGGATAGTTTCCATTCTAACGTTCCAAAGTTTACAGGAAAAGTTTGATGTCTAAAGTGATGTTAATGTGCCCAATTTATAATAATATGAATGTACTTCAAACTCTACTTGCATGATATACAAAATCTTAAGCTTCATTGAATACTACGTAACACTGAATGCGTTGGGTAAATTATCAAGGATGACTCGGAGTAATACATCTCGGGTTCTATTAGGATTGTTGCTATAATTATGAAAATAAGGCGGTGATATCCAAGAATCAACATAAGATCTTGGGAAACAGTTAAGAAATTAAGATATTTCCCATTGTGATCATTCGTCCTAGTACTTTCAACCTAGTCGAACAGACCCCTAGATTAACTTTGCATTCCTCAACACTTAAACCTAGGGACTGAAGTTCTCCTGAAGCCATTTCTACCTGTATGAAATCGTTTTTCTTGCGATTGCCAACTCATACCTATCTAATGCATATGACGAACTGAAACTATCAATAGCACCAGTATCAAATAAGATTTTGAGTTTTATCCCGCTAATAGTACTTGCAGACTATAGTATTTCGCAAATTCAAGCTCACATGCGAGTATAGCTTTCTGCTATTATTACCTACAGACAAGTCTTACGAGTACTGAAGTCATGGAGGTTGGCAACGCGGCCTCCTTGTCCTAATGCAGGATATTCTATGTGTATATACTTAATCAATGGACATACTTCTGGTATGTGTCACAAGATTTATAACATCATGTATTTAATTTATATTTCCAAATGTTATATATATATATATATATATATATATATATATATATATATATATATATATTTCATATTTTGGCGAGGACAAAATATAAGGTGGTTTTCAATTTGTTTTCGAACTTAGGAAATCTTAAATATTAGCAGGTACGTATACTAGTGCAATGTGCGCGATATACGTATGTGTAGCTATCACATGCGTATATCGTACACACGCTAATATTATTTTGCTTATAACTTGGGAATGGGTCGTTACATAATTCCTCCCTTCGGAAAACTTCGTCTCGAAGTTAGGGTTTCATATACTCATATCGATAATTGTGTTTTAGAGATTAGGGTGATTGTAAAAGGCTTGTATTTTAAGATTGACTTTCCATTTGAATAAGTATGTATCTGTGATTTAATTGTTACTTCCCATCTCAACCGAATCTCTGCTACAGCCATATCCCTGCTACAGAAGTATGTCAAAAGACTCGATTTGGCAAAGTGCTTCTTCAAAATTAAAATCTGGAAATGTCATATTTGAATATATGACTATGACCCTTCAGCTGAACCATTGGAGGAAGATTGCAAAAAGGTCTGGTCTACTCATGAAATCAACCTTTCTGGAATGAAAATTCGGCCTTCCTAAAATAAATCCCAAGAATAAGTTTGATCTTCCCTTCTAGAATATTAGTTTTCAAATTTGGAGCGTATTCTTTAGAAATCGGTCTTCTATACAAGACAAATTTGATTCTTTGAACGTAACTTGGTTGTGGCTATAAACAATCATGAAAGCGGTTTCTCTCTCTTCAAGGGTTTGGAATGGTTTGGCTTCTAAAAATTCTTTGGTGCGATTTAATCTCTGAGGGAAATTCGGTCCTCAGGAAGAATTAACTCGGCCAGTAGAGATAAATAAACCCTTACAATAATTTTCACTTTATATTAGTATGGCACTCTACTACAATCAACCTCCAATATATAACCTCAGCTTCTTCAATTATGCTTCAAAACCTAGGTGTAAATGGTGCAACGGTCATGCCCTTGACATGGTGAATGTCTTTTCCTCAAAAATCAATCTTCTTCAGTGCAGGGAACTCGTTCAGCTAGGATTAAAGAGGCTCATAATTATAAAGGTAGATTTACAGCTTCTCTTTATCATGCGGTTTTAAGGAACCATTAACTTCGAAGTAATTTTTTTTTCTTTTTTTTTTATAATAGCTCCTTGAGATGATGTGTACTCTTGAAATGCATAATAACCCTAAACAATTTATTTCAATGGATGGTGATCTTAATCTTTCAGGGTTGTTGCTCCGTGACTTCCACGCATATATTAGCAGGTCGATTTTGATCTCTCTATGTATGTCCTCGGCTTCAAACTGCTCACCTATCATGATTTATGTGAATTTAGAAAATACAACAATAAATTAAACAATTTCCTATAATAGGAGCGATATGTTGAAGGCCCTATTTTTAAAATTTTAATGCTCTAAGGTCCTGAAGGTTCAACCGTGCTCTAATACCATGTGTAAGAACCTTAAACTTTAACTTTCAGAATTTAACCATCAATCTCAAAATACGTTAGTGTAAAGCCCATAATTTTTCAGAATCTACGATCATTCACTAAATTCATACCACAGAATTCAGAGTGGGATTTTTGAACAGAATATATATCAAATTGACTAATTAATACTTACCTGGAACCGTGTTTGAAGATCTCTTTGATCTGCGATGGCTCCAGCTCCCGTTACCAAACCGTCGTTTTCCTCCCAGCCTATCTGAGGTCAACCTTTCCGGTCCCCAGATCCAAAAGACAAGACTTCTGGCCCCCGTGCCCAAAACTCCAATAACAATCGAGAGCATTCCATAATTCTGTTAGAACTCTCGAACTCACTGCTTATGAATCACGCAGTTAGAACTCCTCTGACAGCATCTGGGTCAGTTTACCCATTCACTACCCATGCTCATCAAGTTTACCCCTCTTCTCCTTTTATACACAAACTCCATTCCTGATATTCATTAAAATATGATCATTTAATAAATACCTTTGAAAAATATCTTAAAAATATTATATTTTAATAAATATCTCAGATTTATTAAATATTATTATTTAATAAATATCTTGGTTTTATTAAAATAATATTATTTAATAAATATCTTGGTTTTATTAAAATATTATTATTTATTAAATATCTTGGATTTATTTAAAATATCATCATTTATTTGCATAAGTCAATGCTTTTTTTTTAATTTTCTTTGAACAAAATATTAGTTTATATTATGATAATGGTAGATATAACTAATACATTCATTATATCATGGTGAGTTAGGGAGTTACTCAATACTTCAATAATTCACTCCTTACTCTACCCCGAGTTTCTTTTCATAATTGCTTAGTGCATGTACTAGTGTCGTACACGTGATACATGCATATGTAGCTATCATATGCAGGTCTCATATGCATGCTAATATTTCTATGTTCCATATAATTCGAGTTGGGTCGTTACACAAAAAACAAAATTTCTCTACCAACTTGCAGCGGGATAGAACAAAAATAAAACACAGTCACACAGTAGCAAAACACAATATTCTTCTAGGGAACCCAACTGGGAGAACCCTCTGCTTGTTTGAGAATTTTATTGATAGAAATTTGAGCAATAGATCTCTTACAATACAAATGTTTCAATCAAAAAAAAAATCTTGTTCTCCCTCTACTTGTCCTAAGATTGAAATATCTTGCAAGAACCCTAATCTGCTTCCTAAATACTTGCGCATAGGGAGCTCCTATTATTTAGGAGTTAATTCCTAAATCCTAGCGCAAATCCCAAGTAAATCTCTTCTATCATTTTGTGCACAAGCTTCTCCATAGTACACCCTTCCCACACACAAGCTCCTGCACACAAACTCATGCTCTCTATTGTCTTGTCTTACCAACTCGTGCTCACAAAACAATGATCAATTATGTGTCTTCGTCCTCCTTATAAGCTTTTCGAATAGGCTAAATATGGCAAGCATTATTTCTAGAAATCGAACTAGTGATTGATAAGTTAACTAAGTCCCCTGTAACTCGTGCCGCCTCAATTTAGAACTTGAGACACGCATGTCAATTTCCAAAACTAACTCGCACTAGGAGACAACCACTGAGCCTTCCACTCCAGCACATCAATCGAACTGCTTCATGAACTATCCTAACTTATAGGAATTCGTCCTAAAATTATTTTAGGAACTCATCCTAACTTTTAGGAATTCATGCATGCTAAGGAAAACTGCTGCTAGGTCTCTTTGACTAAGGCACAAATCAAAGAAGGACCTTTCTCGCTACTATTTTCATTGTTCAACAATCTTGATGATCTAAAAAGGGATCCTTTTCTTCCTCATGTTCCTTCTCATACTCCATAAAGGCTTTCTCAAAGGCTATTTCTAAGATTTGACACGCTTCCTCAATGGTTTGAAAACTTGGTCCTTGATGCAAAAAGACACATGAAACCAACATAGAGAAAGAGGAAATGCTTTTATGCTCATATGATTCAAGCCCATCAGTATCTGAAACAATAGACAGGATAAACAATTCCATCTTGTCATAAGGCTGGGTTATGTTGAGCCTTGAAGTTGTGAAAATTTCTTAAACTTAAGAAACCCTATTGTTAAATCTTGATTTCCTTCTCCTACTTACATAAGTTATTAATCTGAATATTCAGCATTAACATCGACGTAAATACAGTTAAAAGCCTACACATATAGATCAAATACTGAATAACATGCTCATAGACAAAGTGACACACAAGGATTTTCTGGACAAATGTCTTTGGAAAAACCCAATGCGGGAAAATCAGTGTTGCTAGCTTCTGGAGGGTTTTTATTATTATGCAGATTCTAAGTACAACAATCCTGGGTACCAAAACTGGTTAACCCGACAGAGAAATATAAATGGCAGCAATACCTCTATCTCGGAGACAGAAAAATGACTAATTCACACCCTCAAATGGGAATTACAGAAATCAACCCCTTTCCGGCCTCTGGAAACCCCAATGCTGCTCTGAAGCCCTATGCGTCATCCTTCCTGGCCTGCGTCAACCTCTGCGCTGCTCAGGAAGGGCTTGCGTCGCCCTAGAAGGGTTTACACTGCCCCTGGGCTGCCCTAACTGGGCCTGCGTCAGCCTTCCTTGGCTCCTGCTGCCCCTGCTAGGCTCTTGGCTGGGCTACGTAGTTGTTGCCTCTGCGCTGCTCTGCAATGCTCCTTCTCTGCCCTCGTTGTACTCTTGGCCTGGGACTAGAATCCCCCTCACCAATACTACCCCTCGTTGCAGCTGAAACACTTCTGAAATTCTTAGCAAACCGCACCCTAGAATCTCAACTTAGCTTCAGTGCTCTGCTAGTGTGTGTGTGTTCTCCAACTGCCCCAAGCCCTTCTCTTATACTTTTCTCGTTGAAACATCAACGGCCATGATCTAATCTCTAATCGACGACTAAGATTAGAAGTTGCTTGATCCGCGTCACTTAAGTCATTCTCATCACATGTTTAATTTAATTCACTTTAATCTTTTAATTTTCCTAAGTTAGTTGTAGTGTCCTTAATTAAAAAGATTAATTATTTGAATAAAACTTAAACCAGATGGAATTCTTCTAAATGCTTTCTGGGTCTTGGAGATCTCATGTACTCCAACTCCTCCACAAAATTTGGGAGCTAGAGCACAGCTGATGCTACCCCAACACCCCAAAATCTCAACATTCCCTCTTAGCGAGGAATGTGCTCTAGCAATACACTTCACCCCAAAATACTGTTCTGATCTCTGGTGTCGATCTTTGCACTGATGCTTAGCCTGCTACCCTTCATCATTGCACTGTTGCTATTCTCTGTACTACTGCCCATGACTCTGCCAAAGTCACTGCTACATCCGTACTGCAACTCCCTCTCAAATTGTTGCATCGTGCTGCCAACTGTTGCACTGCAACTCAATTGCTGAGAGTAAGCAACTGAAGGACCCCTGCCCAATGACAGACAAGTCAGTCGGGTTGCAACTCATCACTGAAGCTTCATAGGTTGTTGGTCTACGTTGTCCCCCTGAAGCCACTGCGTTGTTGCAGCTCTGCACTGCGTAAGCATACCTCCTCGGCGCTGCCTCTGCACTGCTGCCCTCTACGATGTTGCTGCACCTGCACTGTGTTGCTCCCTCTATAGCGTCCAGCTCTGCCTCTGCTCCATCTATGATCCTCTGCACCCACTGCTCCAGTCATTCCTTGTTACTGTCTTAAGGCTCCTGTAGCTCGGATGTGATCCAAGAGTTGGGCTACTCAAGGATCCCGCCACCACTCTGTAGCTGCTCTACAGATCAATATCGCCCCACCTCCGTGGTTCATGAGCGCTCATGGCTACGTCATCATCAAATCCATCGTCTGCTACAACAGCCTTGGAACTAGAAGCTTCCTTGTCCTTCTACCTTTGAGGACAATTGCTGGCGAAGTGTCCAAGTTCGTCGCACTAGAAACATTTGATCTTTGACAGATCACGCTTCTTTTTCCCTTGCTGCTTCTTTGATGCCAGAGCTGCATCTTCCTCTTCCTCCTTCCTCACCTTGCCCGCTCTAGTGTTGGTCTGCCTCTTGGTCATTCGGCGGATTTCCTCTTGTCGGAGGATAGCCAACATATTGTCCCAGTTAGGAAGGTCCACTCTGCCCAAAAGACTTTGGACAAATGTTTCCCAGTCCTCTATGACAGCATTTAGAGCAGTCCTCACCATGACATCATCCTCTACATTGACCCCCATGCCAGTCAGCTGATCCCAGATCGACTGCAATTTCAATAGAAAAGGATCGATTTCCTCTCCCTTGGATATCATAAATAACCTCAGCTGGTTCTCCAGAAGCATCTTCCTCTGGACGGACTTCCCTTGATGCAATGTGGTTAAAGTTTCCCACATCTCATGAGTCGTCGACTTCTCGGCTATGTGTGGTACCACATGATCTTTAACCCCGTCCATGATGAAGTGCTTGGCATGTGCCGCTGCTTCATTATGCTCTACCAGAAGTTTCGCATCGGTTGGTGTAGCCAAGAATTTCTCTGCAAGCTCCCTCAAGTTGTATGCCTCCAGGACTACCAGGATTCTAGCCTTCCAAATATCAAAGTTGGAAAAGTCGTCCAACCTATCCTAATCACACGGTTCATGTGGCGCCATCTACTCAAATCTACTTTGTCAGAAAATCTCTTCCTCTCCCTGCTTGTTAATTGAAGCTCAGATCTAGGGTCCTCGACGAAAAGGCACCCTTTGCTCCTTCTGACAACTGATTTCCTCCTTGGAAATCTGCCAAACACAACGAATCAGCTCTCTTCGATCACCCTACAATCGATCCTCAAATTTCTTTTGGCGAGAAATCTGCTGAGCAGTTGTTCTCCTCCCGCTCTTTGTCAACTTAGCTTAGGCTTAATTCTGCACCGGCAAAATCTTCACCCAACTAGCAACTACTGAAGGTCTGTAGCTCAGCTTCCGATTCACGGCACTCTGCACAGCAATGAATTTTTGGACTGTGTCACCTTGGCTGGCCTCTGTGTGAGCAGACTGGCTCTGCGCAACGATTGCACAGTGACTGCGCAGCGCAAGCTGCTCCTACGTCCCTCTAGAAGGCACTGCGTTGTCTCTACGTCACCCAGCTGGGACTGTGTCAGCCCCTGCGTGGCTCTTGCTGCCTCTGCATCCTTTTGGTGCTACGTTGCACTCTCTAGTTTCTCTGATGTTGCTACTGCTTTCTGCAACACAGATTTCTTTAGTCGTCTTGCTAGAGATCCAGCTTGATCTGCAATCGCTCTGATACCATGAGAAAATTTCTTAAACTTAAGAAACCCTACTGTTAAATCTTGATTTACTTCTCCTACTTACATAAGTTATTAATCTGAACAGTCAGCATTAGCAACGAAGTAAATACAGTTAACAGCCTCCACATATAGATCAAATACTGAATAACATGCTCATAGACAAAGTGACACACAAGGATTTTCTGGACAAATGTCCCCAGAAAAACCCAACGCGGGAAAATCGGTGTTTCTAGCTTCTGGAGGGTTTTTATTATTATGCAGATTCTAAGTACAACAATCTTGGGCACCAAAACTGGTTAACCTGACAGAGAAATATAAATGGCAACAATACCTCTATCCCGGAGACAGAAAAATATGACTGATTCACACCCTCAAACGGGATTTACAGAACTCGGCCCCTTTCCGGCCTCTGGAAACCCCAGCGTTGTTCTAAAGCCCTTTGCGTCAGCCTTCCTAGCTTGCACCAACCTCTGCGCTGCTCAAGAAGGGCTTGCGTCACCCTAGAAGGGGTTACGCTGCCCCTGTGTTGCCCTAACTGGGCCTGCGCAGCCTTCCTTGGCTCCTGCTAGGATCTTGGTTGGTCTGCGTAGTTGTTGCCTCTGCGCTACTCTGGAATGCTCCTTCTCTGCCCTCGTTGTACTCTTGGCCTGGAACTAGACCATCCCCCTCGCAAATACTGCCCCTCGATGCAACTGAAACACTTCTGAAATTCTTAGCAAACCACGCCCTAGAATCTCAGCTTAGCTTCAGTGCTCTGCCAATGTGTGTGTGTTCTCGAACTGACCCCAAGCCCTTCCCTTATACTTCTCTCGTTGAAACATCAATGGTCATGATCTAATCTCTAAACGACGACTAAGATTAGAAGTTGCTTGATCCGCGTCACTTAAGTCATTCTCATCACATTTTTAATTTAGTTCACTTTAATCTTTTAATTTTCCTAAGTTAGACTTAGGGTCCTTAATTAAAAATATTAATTATTTGAATAAAACTTAAACCAGATGGAATTCTTCTAAACGCTTTTTGGGTCTTAGAGATCTCATGTACTCTAGCTCCTCCACAAAATTTGGGAGCTAGAGCACATCTGATGCTACCCCAACACCCCAAAATCTCAACAGAAGTATACCTTATGAACCTCACTATATAATTTGTTGTTGAAAGAGGATCCCCATCGAATAATGGCATATTCTTCAAGTATTCTGATTTTGGGTATTGTGGGATCCATGGTATATCTAAGGCATGAAAAGGACCTTATCAACATGTTGTTGGCTAAGTAACCGGATTCGCCTAAAAGGGGCCACGAATCCCGAATCCCCATATCGGGTACGTATACGTACGGGATTCTGCCCCAATTCAACAGATACGGCGTATTCGAATGGGGTACGGTTGGGATAAGTCGCACCCCGTTCGAATACGCCGTATCCCGTAAAACCGGATACGACCGAGCTCGCGGGTTCAAAAAAGCGTTGTTTTTTATTATAAAGGGGGGCTTTTGCTCATTGTTTTTCACCAATTGACGAGGATTTTTCAGGAGAGGGCATCAAGCCTATGGCCCTAGTATTTATATGTGATTCATGGTAATGTTAAATTCTTAAAGTAAAAGGAAGAATGTCACTTTTACTTAAATTTTTAACATTACCATGAAATGACTCAGGGTGTTTGAGAGTGGTTCCGACCTCATTGGATTTCATATGGAGAAAGTAGAATTTTAGATCTCATTCAAAATTCAGCAGAGTTATCAGTTTTTCAGGATTTCAGGATTGGGTTATTGCAATGTTTCCATCGAATTTTGTCATGTATTAGGGTATGGAACTCTTATTTAATCAAGAGCACCAATCCCTCTATGTACCTTGATGTTAGTGACACTGGTTGTCAAACTCCTCTATCATGACCCTACTAAAAATGTACCCATCACTCAAACAAAACCTTGACTATCTAAGATGATAGATAAATCTATGTTTAAATCAATGAATTAAGTATGAATTTGTGTAAAAAATATCTAATTTTTAATATATATATATATATAATAAAATAATATTAAATGTATCGTATCCCAGAAGTATCCTGTTCCAGGGTCACCGTACCCATATCCGATTCTTCGAATCCCCGTATCCCTGTATCAGGTGACTTAGGTTGTTGGCCTTTATATATCAATGAAATGGAAGTCGCTAGGGTAAATGAAAATTTTCCTTAAAGAATGCTTGCTTCACCCTACAAGCATTGATCTTTGAAGCTCAATGAAGAACAAGGGCTTTGTTCTTCCAATGGAGCCACCAGAAGAGGATCTATATTGTTGTCAAAGGAATCACCTTTTCAACTATGACCAAGGAGGCAGACCTGCTTCATCCCTGGCAACGGCGCCAAAAATGTTACCACACAATCCACCAGGGCCTAAAGAGGGAAACCCTAAAGGATGGAGAGCTAGACTATGTGATAACAATGGGACAAAGACCCATTGTCACCATAGTTAAAGTCCCCTATTCTTTACGAACTTTCACCAAGGAGTCTCGGTATATACATGATTACCTTTGATTGTGATTGATATTCTAGGGTTTATGGTGTTAGGTGATAAAGAAAAGTCTCTCAAAGGAAGTTGTATGATCTTTCACACTTCAAAAGGGATTTGGCTCTCTTTAAGAGACTTAGAGAAATCTTACACAGGGCCTAGGGTTTTATAAATAATCGTGTGAAGAAGTGCTTTCAAGGTCATGTCAAGGAGGAGAAAGGGCTTTTTAGGATTTATTCCAATGAATACTAAGCTCAGACAACCCTCAAAGAAGTCCACAAATCAAAGGAGTGCAAGCTAGGGTTTACCTTCCAAGGCACACCTAGGGCAAATATTTTTATGGATGAAAACTCAAGAGAAGACCACCAAACTTTGAGGTCTTGTAGACAAGACCCTAAGCTTAAGGACTATGCTCTCGAAATCCACCAACTCCCTTTCTCATGAATTTCGCTCTATGCCCTAGCCTAGTCATTCAAGAAGAGGGGACCAATAATTTTAAGGAGAATAATTATCGAGAAAGGGAAGGGTTATCACCAATTGGCTTGGGTCAGTGCCTTTTCCCTTAGGCTAATGGAGTCCTAGATGATTTAGGTTGGCCAAATTTCTCTTCAAGGAGGTTAAAAGTTGATGCCCTAGCTACCAACCATCAACAATTACCTATTGTTAGAATATGGAGTTTCATGAAGAAAAATAACATTTCATCACTAGGAACATTCATTGCGTGTTATATAATGAATAACAAATGCCAGAGCCAACCAAATAGCTTTCATAATTTCTTCAACAAAATTAGGGCACAAGAGCATTTACTTTAGTTGCAGCAATTACATACATTAGACAATTTCAAAGAAAGATTTAATCAACAAGAGAACTTGCAAGATAGTCATGCAATTTATCCATCCATATTCAAGAAGTAGCTCCAAGACAAGATCAAAAATCAGCTCCAAACATCAAAGTGCATCCAAGATACTCCAATAGTTCACCAAAGCAAAAGTGTAAATTAGCCAAACAGGTCGAAAATCCCAAGTGTGATGATGATGTCTCACAAATGACCTTGTGTTCTATTTATATGAGTCTCACTAAGGCGAATTAGCATAATTACCCACCAAAATATTAAATAATGACCAAGAAACAAGCCTTGGTCACAAGCCAACCAAGTAGATTTCACAAATTATAAATTAGCCATCAATATGCCAGTCGAGTTGATGGCGTCATGCTGATGTAGGGCAGTTGGAGGGCCACGATGAGTCCTCTAGGTGCCAAGATGAGAGAGAGAACTCCATAAATCACCAATTAGGGGATGGCACCTAATTATTTGTGCAAGTCATCATGTGGGGCGCCAAAGTGGGTTTGGGGCACAATTGTTGGTCTCATGGACCTCCTGATGATGGAAAACCTATATAATGCTCCAAATGAGGACTTTGATGATGGTGTTTACCCTCCCATGTCTCAAGGGTGAGACAAACCTCCTTTGGGCCTCGGATTAGTTGCCACTCCATATGGTATGCCAACTGGGCACACTAGTCCAAGTGCATCATCTCGTGAATAATTTGGGGCAATAAACAAATTGTTGAAGGTGTTGAGGCTTCCCATGGTTTGAAATGATGCTTTGCACATGATGGGAGTCCCATGGCTCTCAACGCATCCCCTTGGGTATCAATATGATCCTCTGGTGGAGTTGGGCCCCAGTTAAGTTTCCCAGCCCATGATGAAACCACATGTTGATTACATAAGATCCAATGCACTTCCTCACCATCTGGTACAATAATTCATTAGTGCATCTAAGTGAATCAAGTTTGTTTATCAAGGGCACATTGGGACTTCATAGTGGGCTTCCCTTCCAAATTTGGGTCTTCAAGCTCGTAATAATGTTACCTCCCTAGGTAGGAGTGGCTAATAAACAAACCCTATTAGGTGTTCCTAACCCCTATGGGGAATGACATGTTCCCAGTACATCCTTCAATTGATAGATGTCATGTGAATGATGATGAATGGATGGGGACATGAGGGTCTCAAGGCCAAATGCCATGGGTCAAAGGATGACAATGATGAGGGATGTCCACATATTTGGGTTTATAGATGTAGGAGGGAGCAATTGTGGATACATGAGTTACCCGGACCTTTGTTTTTCCACCCTTATTTATTTTCCTTTTTCCTTTTCTTGATTTTTTCATTGTATTACTGCTTAGGCTTCCAGGAAATGAGAGCATGATGTGTATGATGTAAGCAATTATTACCCCGTTAAGATGGGTAGTTCATCGCCCACCAGGGGTTGGGACGTGCATGGGTTCCATAATGATGTGAGAGCACTCATGGGGCCCTAGGAACCAGGGTGATGGCCATAATAAGTAATAAGGGGTAGATCTCATGCTTGGCTTTTTCCCATGTGCTATATTTAGCTGCATCAACCTCCAAGGCAATGTTTCCAGGCACGACCCAGACACGTGGACAAGGGGAGGGGTGTGCCCCCGATTGCACAATGAAAAACATACCTTTTGGGTTGATTGCCCACCTTCAAGCATATGCTTTCGCCAAATGGGTGAGGGGACATATGACTAATACAAGGAGCGGAGATCGAATGGCACAATACATCGGCTACATCGGTGGTTATTAGGGGTTGCTGGTTGCCGACTGAAGAGATGCATAGGAGAAAAATTCTCCTATGTGGTCAACCACTTTTGGTGGTAACAGGATGTTTTCGTGCAAGTGGTTGGTGAGAGATCTTATTTTCCTACTTGGGACCGCTTGTGGAACGACTTCATACGGGAGGAGCTTCGATTGAGCCTTGTGAAAGGAAACAGTGGTACTAGCAGTAGTTCTGAGTAGAAGGGAGATGACAACAAGAGTGTTGCTCTTGTGAGCAAGGGCAAAGTGAAGAAGGGATCCAGGAAAGGGTCCAACTCCAAGGAGGAAAAGGACATGTCGAAGATCAGGTGCTATGGTCGTCCCAAGTTTGGCCATTACCACAGCAATGGCCCGTACAAGAAGAAAGGTGACAAGAAGGGTGAGAAGCAGACTACGCTAGTCGCAGATGAGCTTTCTAGACGGATGGAGGATGAGTTTGCACTCATTGCTTGCAACAACAATCTAGGAGATTTGTGGCATAGTGGAATGGGCCATGAGGTGACAAGTGTTCCAGATGTAAGCATGGAGTACGATGGTGTCGAATGTAGAACACCTTCCTCGCTAAGAGGGAGTCTTAGTTGATGTAGCTCGTACATGTGTTCTAGCCTCAAGTATTGTCAATGAGGCTAGGAACACAAGAGTAGAAAATATCTCCAAGCCCAAGTTATTCTTTTGAATGTAAATGTCTTAAATTTATTAACCAGATTTAATTATTTTCCCAAGTTTTAACTTAGGGAAATAAATTAATTAATTAGTAATAATTGAGACATGGTCGGTTTTCCTCTAGAGACTTCTAATAAAGTTTTTAAGTGATCTTAGCCATCGATTCGATCATTTCAGATATAGATCTTGGTTGTTGATTTCTCAACAAGATATTATAAAGGAAATCGATGGCAGTCTTGGAGATCATTCATTGCAGTGAAGAGGGTACAGTGATAGCGTGGGTGCTAATTTTGGGCAACTAGGTCCAAACTCCATGTTGTGATGCTCAGATGACGATGCCAATATTTTTATTGGATTCCTCTTTTAAAGAGGTACAAGATCGATCTAAAGATCATCTTCAACCGATGAGCAGAACATTTATTTTGAATTAATTCCACTTATGTGCAAGGTCGGCCAGAATCGTAATGTAGGCTTGAAGCCCCAACAAATGTGTCACACACCCTCACTGATGGACATTGGACATATATAGGTCAACGTTGGAGGTCATTTTCACCATCACTCATCACACATTCTCTCTCTGCATCTGATTGATTCGATCGTCATCTTGGAGGCTTCTCTTCATTCACACGTGGGAAAAACAACAGCGAGGGTTTCGGACTGTTCTAGGGTTTCCAGTGCAAAATTGACCAATGTTGACTTTGGTCACGCTTGGTCAAATTGACCCGAAAATCTCCCAAAACTTTGATCTCCTCAATCTACATTTTTTGGCACAAAAACTGAGGTTGGACGTTGACTTTGACTTGGATGCGTTGACTTTCTACTGCTGCTATTTTGCATTGACCGTTGACTGGACATCGTTGACTTTTGTTGACTTTGGATTGATTGTTGTAGAAGATGTCTTTGGATTTAATGTTGGAAGACCAAGATGTCATGGACTATGTGCAGGGTAAAATCCAAGAGCCTCCATCATCTGCACCTGCTGCCACCAAGTCAAAGTATAAGAAAGGAGAAATCAAAGCAAAATTTATCATCCGGGATTCCATCCATAAGAGTCCGGTTGCCTACATCTCTGAGATGCGCACATCTAAGGAGATGTATGATAAGTTGGTCAATATGTTCAGGGCCAACAATACAAATCAAGTCCTTTTCTTTAAGAACCAATTGAAGAATCTTAAGAAATGCAGGGATGAATCATTCAATCTTATTTTCTGAAGTTGACTAAGATCAGGAATAATCTTCTTGCCATTGGGGAGACAATAGTTGATCGAGAAATGGTTCTGACCGCACCTGGAGGTCTCTCCTCTGAATGGCATGTATTCATTACTATCATTCTCAATAACAATGTGATTCCTGATTTTGACGAAGTGTTGTCGAGATGCACTCAAGAGGAAACAAGAATGATGGAATATGAAAATGAGGGTAATGTCGCCTTCACCACTCGTGCTAAGAAGAAGAACAATGGTGGTCCAAGGAACTATGGAAGAGCAGGGGCCTGAGAAAAGAAAGGAAGATGTTACACATGTAACAAGACCGGCCACTATGCTAGAGAATGCCCTAATAGAAGGGATTCTCCTAGGGATGATGATAACAACAACAACAACAACAAGAATGGAAATCAAAGGAACAACAGGTTCAAAGGAAAGAGAAAGGCTCCCTCTGGTCGCAATGGAAATGGGCAACCTTTCAAAAGGTCAAGAAATTCTAGATATGAGGAATCTAATGTTGTTGATGATAAGAAAAATGAATTCATTCTTGTATCTGCCCTCTCTGTTGCATCTCCACCTGACACCATGGATGTCTGGTTGATTGAGAGTGGTGCTTCAAGGCACCTCACTGGGTTTAAGGAAGCACTTTCTGATTTGGTTGAGAAGGATACTAATCTGAAAATTATCCTTGGAGATAATGCCACCTATCCCATGAAAGGGACTGGGACTGTGACCCTCCACTTATGTCAAGGTCAAGTCCTCCACTTGCAAGATGTACTATATGTACCTTATTTGAAGAAGAACCTTGTATCTAATTCAGCCATGGAAGGCAAAGGTTTCAAGGTGCAATTCATCGATGGGAAGGTATGCATCTGGAAGAAGAGTTTCAAGGAAGCTCTCACGATTGGGTTTAGAGTTGATACACTCTACCAGGTTGGAGGAAGTCCACTGGATGACATGTGATACTATTCGTCAAACCGAACTATGGCACTGAAGGTTTGGACACCTTCATTACAAAGCCCTTCCCGAAGCAAGGAAGGTGGTGACAAGGATGCCCGAAATCAAAAATGATCATGAACGTGTATGTCAAGGTTGTGCCAAACGAAAGCATACAAGGGGACCTTTCCCCTCAAGTGTCACAAATACATTTGATGTCTTGCAATTGATACATTCTGATTTGTCTGGTATGTTGTCGGTGACATCCTTGGGAGGATGTTCTTATTATATGACGTTTATAAATGGATTCTCTCGCAAAACCTGGATATACTTCTTGAAGAAGAAGGATGAGGCTTTCATGTGGTTTCGTACTTTCAAAGCCTTGGTGGAAAATCAAACAGGGAAGAAGATCAAGATTTGAGGACAGATAATGGCACTGAATATGAGACGAACGAGTTCAATAACTTTCGCAGAGAAGCTGGCATCAAGAGGGAGACCACAACCGTATATACTCCTGAGCAAAATGGCTTTGCTGAAAGAAAGAACGGGACCATTGTGGAAGTTGCCCGTGCCATGCTATGTGACCAAGGTCTTCCGAAGTTTCTGTGGGGAGAAGTTACGAACACTGCTGTGTGCATACAAAATCGATGCCCGCATTCTGCTTTGGACTCCAAAACTCCCAAAGAGGTTTTCTCTGGTAAGAAACCTGACATCTCTCATTTTAGAGTTTTTGGTTGTCCATTTATTTTCATATGCCGAAGGAGAAGAGAAGCAAGCTGGATGTTTCTAGAAAGAAGGGAATGTTTGTGGGCTATAGTGAAACTTCGAAGGCTTGTGGGCTATAGTGAAACTTCGAAGGCTTATAGAGTCTATGTGCCTGGTCAAAGAGAAGTGGAGATTTGCTACGATATTACCTTTTATGAAGATGCTTCCCTCAGGAAAGTGATAAATCTTTCGAGCTCTGAGGAAGATCATGAAGTAAGTTCTGGGAATCAGGAAGAACCAAAGGATGAGATGATGCCCGATGTTCAAGGACCGATGGACCCCATTAATCCACCTCCTTCAATGAAGAGCAGACCCTCATGGCTCCAGGATACTCTCGAAGATGCCGAGAGACATATGGCCCCAAGGGGGACATTCCGTGAAAGCAAGAAGTCGAATAGATCCCAAGGGTATCTAGCAACCATGAGTACAATTGTACAATCTGGGCCTAGATATTTTGAAGAAGTCGTAAAGCATCAAGTCTGGAAGGATGTTATGCACGAAGAGTACGAGCCCATTATGAAGAATGATGTCTGGGATGTGGTTCTAAGACCAGAGGACAAAGCTATTGTCACCACAAAATGGCTCTATAAGATCAAGCCTGGATCTGATGGTAATGCTGAAAATTTCAAGGCAAGATTCGTTGCCCGAGGCTTCTCTCAAAAGGAAGGTGTAGACTATGATGATATATTTGCACCTGTAGCTCGATATACCACCATTCGATCTATCATAGCCCTTGTTGCTACGCAAGGATGGAATCTTCATCAGATGGATGTGAAGACCGCCTTTCTGCATGGTTCGATAAAGGAATAGGTGTATGTGGAGCAACCTGTGGGGTTCGAAGTCCAGGATAGAGACACCCAAGTATGCAGGTTGAAGAAAGCCCTCTATGGGTGGAAGCAAGCCCGTAGGGCTTGGTACGAGAGGATAGATAGCTACTTGATGAAGTTGGGCTTCACTCGTAGTAATGCTGATATGAACCTTTACTTCAAGGTTGATAGAGAAAAGCCTCTCATTTTGGTTCTCTATGTGGACGATCTCTTCCTTACAGGTGTTGACCCTCTCATTCATCAGTGTAAGAGGCAGCTCGCTTCTGAGTTCGAGATGAAGGACCTAGGACTGATGCATTCCTTCCTAGGCCTGGAGGTCTGGCAGAGACCTGCCAAGATTTTCCTCTCTCAAGGAAAATATATTGTGAAGCTGCTGGAAAGATTTGGAATGGTGGACTGTAAGTCCGTGTCGACACCGATGGAGCTCAACTTTAAGAAGTTGAGTGGAAGCGTTGTTGGGCCCGTGCTAGCAAATCCTATCGAGTATCGTCAACTCGTAGAGGCCTTGATGTTCTTAGTGAACACCTGTCCGGACGTATGTTTTACAGTGAACACTTTGAGTCAACACATGGTTGATCCTCATCACATTCACTGGGTTGGTGCCAAGAATCTATTGAGATATCTTCGAGGCACGATAAACCATGGGTTGAGATACACTGCTGGGAGTTTGAGACTCCGTGGATATACTGATGTCGATTGGGCTGGCAATGTGGTGGATCGCAAGAGCACATATGGATGCTGCTTCACACTTGGGTCTACTTCGATATCTTGGATGAGCAGGAAGCAGAAGTCGGTGGCTTTGGGCACCACTGAGGTCGAATACATTGCAGCGAGTATGGCCTATTGTGAAGCACTTTGGTTGCGAAAGCTCTTCAGTGAGTTGTTCGGGCATGTGCTAGATACCATCGTTATCCTTTGTGATAAACATAGTGGGATTCGTTTGTCAGAGAATCCTGTGTTCCACGATCAATCCAAGCATATTGATATCAGGTACCACTTTATTCGGGATATGGTACAGCGAGGCGCCGTAAGGCAAAATCATATAGTAACTGATGAGCAGGTCGCGGATATTCTCACAAATCCCTTGGGGAAGGTCAAGTTCCTAACCTTCCGTGAGAATCTTGGAATCATGGAACATCCCTATTCTGAGGGTCCTATTGGACGATGAGCTCTGGGAGCTCCAGGGGGGTTTGGGGATAGCTTCTTGGAGCTATAAGCAACCTCAAGGCTAGGCTTGCCGAACCTTGTTGGTGCGCTTCTGCCCCACCGTTATGATATTGATTTGGTTCACCTCTCTTTGATCTGTGCCACGTATGCATCCTACCCATGGAGTCCCGGAGTCATGGGAAGTACCTCTCATCTTGGCCAATGAGGTGGGAAAAGCTAGAGACCAGTAACAAGACCGATGGACGTGTCGGAGATTGTCGTACTCTCTATGTCAAGGATGGCACGTGTTGTCCAACCACTTGATCTGGGATCAAGTCTAGTGAGGTTTCGGACCTCCAACTAACTTCGGGTCAATTAAAACAACTTCGGGTTGGTATGTGACTCCTTTGAGTCCTATAGAGGTTTCGGACCTCTAAGCTGATTTTGTCAGCCGGGAGTGATGTCTTTGTGACTCACCTTTTTGTTCTAAAATAAAGAAGCCAGCAAAGCAAGTTACGGCGGGATGACGCACGATGTTTGGATGGCACAGGTGGATGAAGTTCTCCCTAGTTGAGAGGGAGTGTTAATTTTGGGCAACTAGGTCCAAACTTCATGTTGTGATGCTCAGTTAACAATGCCAATATTTTTATTGGATTCCTCTTTCGGAGAGGTGCAAGATCGATCTAAAGATCATCTTGATTCAATGAGCAGAACATTTATTTTGAATTAATTCCACTTATGTGCAAGGTCGGCCAAAATTGTAATGTAGGCTTGAAGCCCCAACAGATGTGTCACACACCCTCACTGATGGACATTGGATATATATAGGTCAACGTTGGAGGTCATTTTCACCATCACTCATCACACATTCCCTATTTGCATCTGATTGGTTCGATCATCATCTTGGAGGCTTCTCTTCACTCACACATGGGAAAAACAGTAGCTAGGGTTTCGGACTGTTATAGGGTTTCCAAATCAGAATTGACTAGCGTTGACCAACAAATTGACTCGAAACTCTCCCAAAACTTCGATCTCCTCAATCCACATTTTTTGGCACAAAAACCGAGGCTAGACATTGACTTTGACTTCGCTGCGTTTACTTTCTACTTCTGTTGTTTTGCGTTAACCATTGAATGGACAGCGTTGAATTTTGTTGACTTTGGGTTGACTGTTGTAGAAGCTGTCCGAGAGGGTTGTGTGACACATTCTGGTTGGCTGACCGTGAGGAGACTTTGTTGGTTGAAGCATCTTGTTGACCGTCGTAACGCACCACCACACATATATTTTGTTGATCAAGTTAAGTGTATTTTTGGCTTGTCTTCCATTGATCTATTGGTATGTTCTATCAACATTTTACTTTCATGTTTATGTGATTACTATTTGATATCAGGTATAAAGTAAAAGCTACATCAAGCATAGAACATCTACGAAAATTTACAGTGGGGTTTGGCACCGGTGAGGGTTTCAGCAGCAGTTGAAGCAGTGAATATTTTTGGAGTTTTCTTTCATCGATATTCTTCCAGTTTTCGAGATTCAGAGGAGGAATTATCCCTAAGTTTTTCTGCAGACAAGGAGGCCAAGTTATTGAGAGAGGCCGAGATTCCTTGTGGAGGCCGAGATTGCCAATAGGAGGTCGTACAGATTGCTAATAGGGTCGTTTCAGGTTGCAGAGGGAAGCCATGAGCCTTCCAGTGGTCAGATCGACCTATGGAGGTGAAGAAATATTTTTTCAGAGCTTTGTCGAGGTTTGGCAAACAATATTGTAATATTCATCAATTGCAAAATTTGTCGAAGATTAATAAAACTCTCAGATCTAAAGAATTGGTTTTCCCTTCAAGGATTTTCCAGGGATGTTTTGCTGAAAATATTGTGTCCATTTTGTGATTCATTTTCTATCAGAGTTTCAACAGTTTCTTTTTGTGAATATTGCAATCGTGTTTTTATTCAATATTTGCAATATATTAGTTTTGCTCAAAATTAAATACATTGGATAATTACAAGATGATTGCAATAAATGATATTTTCATCGATTTTTCACAAAGGAGACATGCCCCTTGGGCACCACTAGACCACTATAAATACAAAATCTGCCTCTTTCATTTTGACATCAATTCGGACCTTGAAAGAGGTCATTTGTCATCTCCCAAGTTTGGGTCTCCCCAGTGAAAATTTGTGTCTCTTTGTGTGATTGGCTGTCTCTTTATGATCCTACTGTCATTATTGCATCACTGTTGAGATTTTCTTTGTATAGTTGCTTAATGATACATGTAACATAAGTTAACTGGATAAAGAAATCATTGGAAGTAATTATCGGTTTAGAAAATCAACAATAACCTCTATTATTGGTCACCACCTCCACACTCAACTCTTGGCTTTTTGCATACCATGACTACTCGGTTCTTTAACTTTTCATTTTCTCTATTTATTCATTTCCATGGCACATGAATAAACATGGGTCTGGCCTTTTATATGGGGTTTTTTTTCTTGGTTGTTGTGCAGAAGCATAAAATGCATCTATTCTCTTTGAGAGTTTGCTACTACAATGTATTCAGCTCTGAATGAATAATATCAATTTCTTATAGCAGTTTTGTGTGTTGTAGCTCCATTTATTTATTTCTACAACTGCAAAGTTGTATAGATGTAGGTTATGTTTATGTTTATTTCTACAATTTGATTAGGTTTCATTGCTGTTGTCTCTGCTGCCCTCTACCAACCTGTGCACAAGCTTCTCTTGCACGCTCTTCCTCTCACAAGCTCCACACACAAACTCGTGCTTCCTAATACCTATTGCTTGGTCTCACCAACTCATGCTCACCAAAACAATGATTAAACTTGTGCCTCTGTTCCTCCTTTTAAAGGCAATTCAAATGGTTAAAATTAGTTAGTTTTCTAATTAAGGAATGATTTTGTGATTGATTGAGTTAGCATGAGTTAACTGCTCATGTAACTCGACCTATTTCAAGTCAACCACTTGAAACTAGGTCACTTGTGTTTGTCCTCAATCAACTCACACAAGAAAATCAAGAACTCAACTTTCAATTTTAACACATCAGTTAACTGCATCCTAACTCGTCGTAATTTTTAGGTACTAATTCCTAAATTATAGGAACACATCCTAATTTATAGGGATCTCATAATTTTTAGGAACTCAAGTCATGCACAAGAAGGAAGTCGTTTTGGCTCCTATGATTAAGGCACAAATCAAAGAACCAGTTTCTCGCTAATATTTTCAACAGTTGGCACTGATCACACAAGAGGGCAGCATGACAAGCTCTAAACTTTTGTCGTAGCACTAATCTAACATGTTGAAGCTTGGAACATGTATTGAATAAAATAATATAAATAATGATTAATTAGTTAATCAGTAATTAGGTTGAAAGGGCATGTCTAAATGAGACATGACCTTTCGTGAAGAGGCACGTACCTAGGTATATAACCAGGCCTCATTTGTAACATTCAAATCAATTCATCATACAGTTTATATATAATAATATTTGTATCCTCAATGGATATTCTGATATTCCAAGTCTTATGGAATATTTAAATGAAGTGAACAAAGTTCCTTCTCGAGTTAAATACTCCAGAAGACTTGGAATATAAAAATATCCATGAAGATACAAATATTATATATTAAAATGTATAATGAATGAATTGATTGATGTTACAAATGAAGCTTGCTTATATACCTAGGCAGGTGCCTCTTCACGAAAGGTCATGTCTCATTTAGACATGCCCTTTCAACCTAATTACTAATTAACTAATTAATAATTATTTATATTATTTTATTCATTACACAATATCAGAATATCCATTGAGGATACAAATATTATTCTATATAAATTGTATGATGAATTGATTTGAATGTTACAAATGAGGCCTGCTTATATACCTAGGCAGGTGCCTCTTCACGAAAGGTCATGTCTCATTTAGACATGCCCTTTCAACCTAATTACTAATTAACTAATTAATCATTATTTATATTATTTTATTCATTACAGAAAAGATCTCGCATGGACTAAAAGATAACGAATGCACAGCTTAGGCTCAAACTAATTGGAGGCAATAATAGCCCAAATATATATGCCAAGTAATAAATTGTATAACTTATGAAGGTATGAAACCATAAGATCTCTCTTCATCTTATAGAATGGCTACTTCTGATCAAATTGAAAAACACTAAACTAGCTCATAATCTAGTGTCTGGTTGTGATAGAATTCATGCTTGAATCCAGAGGCTCTTCTACATTGACATACGATCCAGTACACAAGTAGAAAGAGTTAAAGAAATTCATTGTGACTCTCTTGAATCAGAATGGATCTCATACCTTGACATTTGATTGAGTAGAAAGAGATCAAGAAATTATTTACCTATAGTAACCTCCTATTCTATGAAATAATTTATGAAGTTTCTGTAAATTTCATCTTGATTTGCTGAAATCTCTTGTTTTACAATACATTTCATTTTTTTGGCTTAACTTTGCCTCTGTTGTTCCGTTTTTGAGCCTGGTCGATTGTGAGATATCATCTAATCTGCTAACAATGACGTTTTCTGCAACAGTATATTCATAATATTTGTCATAAGACTTCCTGTCTCCGGAGGTTGTTCTGATAATTGAGATGCTACAATTAGTTATTATGTACTTGCTTGTCATCCAGTCTTGCTAAATTATTTTTTACCCAGTCCAGAAATTTCATGTTATGTGCACTAGTACTTATCTTGCAGAAACTCATCCTCTTTTACCACCTAAAAGTGTGAACCAGTGTCGTTATAGTTAAATTAGGGAATCTCATGACAGAATCCTACAGCAAAAAAAAACATTGCTGAAAACACTAAGAACTAAGAAGTTAATTTAAAACGATCCGTAAACTTGCATAGTATTGTTTGAGCCGCCATCAAATACTATCCATCTATCTATCAACATACAATATCACATTCAAAATCCAGGGTTCCAACCCCGCTGCACGCCAGAATTGGTAGGGCCTATCTTTCCTTCATAGCATGAAGAGTCAAACTAATGGTTTTTACCATTTACGTTCGCCCCTAAGGGGTGATAATTTGAAGGGTGCAAATGGCCACCAGGACCGCTATGAGTGAAATTGTGAGTGTGTGAACTGCGATGATCGAAAATTCATCAATGGCCACACAAGCATCACAAGTCACAGTGACAAACTGGGTTTCTAATAGCGTGGAGTTATCTTCGAGACCTGAGCTTTGCCTTCTCCAAATTTAAATCAAAATCTACCTCGCTTGTACGGCATGAGCTTAAAAGGGACAAGGTCAGGCGAGATGCAATTCCCAGACAACTTTGGCGTATTAAATACTCTTCAGACCTAGCTTCTAAGAAGTAGGAAGTCAGTGTTTTCTTTGAAATGTATCCCCAAAGGGCACGTCTTTTTAGCGGTTCAGTAAAAAATAAAAAATTTAACATAGTGCAGGAAATTTAAGCATTAGATGTGCCAGATCAGAGATCTAATTTCGTCATCCGAAACAAATTCAATACAGCATTTGATAGTATACAGTTAGTCAAATAATTAAGTCGGATCAGCGATCACCAAAAGTTTCACAGGCATTATATCTCTATATACGCAGAAGGAAAGAGTAACAGACTCACAGGGTCCGCCGAAGGGGATCGATCCTGGGTTTAAACCTGCCGAAATAGAAGGCGGAGACTGCACGTGGAGTACAACAAACTTTCCCCCTTCCTTATCACCAACCGGAGGAGACAGTCTGATGTTGTCCAGAGCCCATTCCAATGCACGCATGCTCTGCTCGCTCCCGTCTACAGCCACCACCACGCATTTCAATGACCCCATCTTCTCTTGCCGAGAGATTCTCCACTTGAATTGCAGAAAACCTGTTGCTTAACAATATTCCGAACGAGATGAGATAACAGCTATTTCTTTCCTAGAAATATTGATTACGGTTGGCAATCCGCATCATTTTGTGCTATCAAAAGGAAGGTAATCAGGGGCTCCACTATATAATCTCTTGTGGTTATCCGCGCATATTGGGCCCTTGCCGGCCCTTCACTAATTGGTTTCTGTATAATTTGAATGAGTTCTTTGTTTACGAACTGCAAAAGTCACCATTTTAACTCCCTCCGAGCAACCTTCACAACAGTTCGGAGAATCTTTAGCGCTTGATCCAACACCTGTCATTTAAAAAAATGGCGCTTTCAGTCCATCAAGGGGTGAGTCACACGAATGAAATGTTCGTCAATCATATTTTATTGATATATCATTTTTTTATCTTATCAATTCAGGCTGTAAGGGGTGAGCCAAACGAATGAAATGTTCGTCAATCATATTTTATTGATATATCATTTTTTTATCTTATCAATTCAGCCTGTAAAATGCTATTGATAGGCCCTGCCACTCTGCACAATCATGGCAATTGCTTTATTGATATTTCAATTTTTTAAGTCATTTATAGAGTCCCATAAAATATTGCCCAATTATGGCAATTGTTTTGAATGACATATGTATATTCAAATATGGAAGCATACTCCGGAAGTTTATGGGATATTTTATGCTTTTCAAAATAGGTGTAGAGAGGCAGAGTTATGGGACTCGCAAACCACTCAAATTATTTTTGGGCTTTTAGTGATTTCGGTAATTCTCTACGATTGTGAATTGTGGGCCAGTAGTACATCCAACATGCAATGGAAACAAATTGAGAAAATTCAGAAGCCCTTGATTACAAACAAATTCAAAATTAAAAGTGTGGTTTATGTTATCTTGTTAAGTGAAACAGGTGTTGCTCCTATTGAAGCATTTGGTATGGTGCAAGTCATAAGGTATTTAAAAAATAAATAAAATTGAACAAACGGTAGAGGGCAGATGGCTTAAAGTTGTCTTCAATGACATATTGTGCAAAGGAAAGAAGACTTGGGTGCGGCAAAATAACAAATGGATTAGTGAATGGGGCATTTGCTTGAACATGTGTCCCACAAACAGTAAATAGATAAAAGCTTTTTGTTATGGATAAGTTCCACAAACATACTTGGGATAAGGAGTTAGGGAGAAAGAAAAAGAACTATATTGAAGAGTTTAATCCCACTCATAATCATCAACAAAAAGTGTACATAGGAGTCAATACTTATTGGAGAGCCAAAATTCGCATTGCTTAGTTAAGGACTAATTCTCATCAACTTCGTTGTGAAACAGGGCGCTGGAAAAGGCCAAAAGAAGTGTGGAAAGAAAGAGTATGTATTTTTACTCTGCCGGAAAAGTGGAAACAGAAAAGCATTTCATTTTAGAATGAGGCCTTTACTGACAATAGGGAAAGTTATGCAGATATTCTGGCAACTAACTCTTGAGATAATTTATTCAGCGAGGGATTTTCTGAGAAGCTAGGAGCGCCTATTGTGATGCTTCATGGGAAAAGGGCTAAATGCAAGAATCAAAAGGTGAAGCAATCGGTCCAATACGTTATCTTTAGCCTCGTGGACGTTAAAATAATTACTTTCTTTCTTCTTTGCACTTTTCTAATGTGTCCTCATAATTTCTTTATATGACCTTTAATTAATTTTGTATTTGTTCGAGTGATTATTGGAATTTGATTGTATAATTTATGGTTAAATTGAATGGAGGAAAATGGTGAAGGGGTTTGAATCAAGGATTGCATGAGATAGTAGGAGGTTGTTTTACAGGTGCATGTAGCTTGAGATGGGGATTTCTCCTCAGTCTTGGGTGGTACAAGGTTATTTTCGACACATGCAAGGGTAAATATTTGATTTTACTTGCTTTAGCATTCAGATGGTTGGAAGACTGTAGCAGTGTCTTTAACAACTAGATGTGAAAGATTCATTTTGGGCATGTGCTTCGAGAGGTGAGGAACAGGGCTGCAATCAATCTGGCATGTAGGGTAAGAATGGATGTTGAGGAGCTCATTGACTATGAGTTGGAGGAAGAAGGGGAGGGTCCTATTTGGGTAATTGACAAAGAATTCGTATCCAGCTTAGTGGGGACTAGCTTAGTGGACATGTTGGAATCATTTGTGTATCTGCACAACCGTCCTACAACCCTAAAAGCAAAAAAGGTTTGGTATCAGGAAGGAGGCTTGGATGTGAAATTCCTCCTTGCGGTTAACCCTAACCTGGGTTTCCTACAAGCGGGGGGTCATGAAACCAAGGTTAGTTCCCAAACCTTGGCAGGATTTTTGGGGGGTTTCTTTATGGCTCCACCTTCTTTCTTTTTAGGCCTTCTCTGGTACAAACCTGAATCCTCTTTAGTCGGTCAAGGTTGTATTTTTGTTCCCAGGGTCTCACGGGACTTGCACACCTTTGGGTCCTTTCTACATTTTAAAGGTTTTTTTAACTCAGAGGCTCTCTCATAATGTATAGCCCTCTCTGAATTTTATTGGATTTCTCCCCATCACAAAAGGCATACAAACGACCACTAGTGGCTTCATCAACAAAATTTTGGTTGTAGGAGGTGAAGGTCGAATTTTAGAAGGAATCGTAGACAAAGTAGGCAGACAGCCAGTAACAAAGAAAAAGGTGGTGACTCTTCTTTAGAAGGAAAGTCATCAGGATAAAAGCGGAGAAAGAGTTGTTGTCTGAAGAAAAAACTGAAATGGTCAAAACTGAAATTGGTGTCGAGGGAAGACGTCATGATGATAAATGTTGCAGTGATGGGGGAAAAAACACTAGCGGGCATAGGCAGAGGAAGGAAATTCAATAATAGAATGGTTCAAGCATGGAAAGAAAGAGACTTGAACCCCAACTTAAAATCCACCTCCAAGGTTATATTGTTGGCCAAAGGTTGGATTTAGTTAAACTTTCAGGAACACGCAGAAGCTTTGTGGACCTCCCAAAAGGCTTGGAATATCGAATCTACCCCGATTCTTTTAAATTTTCGGACCCCTCTATTTGACGCAAGTAGGGAACAGATGGATGTAGTTCCAACATGGGTCTGAATGCCAGGTATTCCCCCATAATACTAAGACAACTTGATTTTTAAAGACCTAAGAAACTCTCCAGGAACCTACCTAGAGCATGATTCTTCTTATATGCAATTAAGGGATAGGTCGATGGACAAAATTCTGGTGAACATCCACCTTCGAGAAGGGCTAGCTAATGTGATGGACGTTGATGTTGGGGAGGAAATATGGCAATTAATCGACTACGAAAGAGTCCCTTTCAGATGTAGACGATGGCATCAATATGGTCATATTGTAAAAGATTGTGAGCTTCCCATGCACAAGAAGACACATACACCCAGGTTGAACAAACGCAAGTGTTCGTCTCAAATAACCTAGACCTACAGGAAGAAGAGCAGGTGGAAAAAATGTAGGAGTAGTATGTGCAACCAGTTGTTTCTCATAACCCTAGTGCACAAAAGGAGACCATAGTACCATAGGAGAAGGAGATTCAGATTGTAGCAAAAGAGGGTAGGTTTTTTTCATCAAAATAAGGTATTCACGTGCCTTGGATTCTATCCTTTTCTCTTTTCTTGTTTCTTTAGTTGTAAGCTCATTCTCTATTGAAAGAGTTACTGGGGGTTCAATATTTTTTGCAATATTACCTATGACCACAAGCTCTATAGCTTCCCTCCCTCCTCTTTTTATTACCATATCCCCATTATCTAGAGTCGATTCTATTTACTCTTCCTCGATGGCATCAACCTCTAAGAATATTTTAGAACAATCCTAGGAGGAGGACATTCTGTATAATCTTCATTCTCACATTGTTTCCCCCCTCTCAGAAATTATTGTAGGGGGGTCGAGGGAGAGGTAGAGGGACGAAATCTCATCTAACAAAAGATAAAGAAAAGGCACGAGAGAACATTGCAGTAGGCAGAAAACAATCCATCCATGGGGCACTTAGAGTAATGACTGCCCTTAGGAGTGTTACTCTATGAAAATCCTCTCTTTCAACTATATTTAGCATGTCCCTAAAAAAAGCATGCCTTTTGTAGACTAGTTGATTTGAATAAACTAGACTTGATTATGCTACAAGAAACTTTGGGATATGGTGTCACTATTTCAAATATGTTGGAATTTGCTCTTAGTGGATAGAGTTTTATAGTCCTTGATGCTAGAGGGCGCTCAGGAGGACTTGCTATCGGGTGGCATTCCAAATCCATCAAAGTTACGAACTCTTGGAGTGTTGAATCTGGCCTTGGAATCTATATTCTGAAAACATCGGAATTCCATTCACCCTTATTAATTTGTATGGTCCATACTTAAATCGAGTGGCACTTTTGGGACAACTTTTTCTCAAAGTCCTTTGTGAGATCAAATAGGCTAATAATAGGAGGGGACCTAAATTTCTCTTTGGGGGCTTCAAAGGTTTGAGCCAAACTGGACACTCTAGTTGAGTACTTTCACCATAAGCTTTTACTCACTAAGCTAGTGGAATTGAACCAATTAAGCTCAAAGTGACTTGGAGGAATGGTTCAGTTGGAGCTGAGAAAATTGCTAAAAGAGTGGGAAGATTTATGATTTCTGGAGATTTAATTGAGAGTTTCAACTTGGTTAGACAATGGGTTGGGAATGAATGGGAGTTTGTTCACTCTCCAATTTTCCTAGAAGCAAAAGGGTCATACCTTTCACTCTTCAAAATGAATTATTTCTAGTTAAAAGATGAGGCTTTCATATCCCTTGTAAAACAACATTGGAAAGGTTATGATGCATATGAGGGACGCATTGTTGCAAGCCAGTTTGAGGCCAACCTCAAACATATAAAACTCATAGCAAAGGAATGGAACTTTAAAATAATACAAGTGGAACAATAAGATCTTAAAGAAGTGGAGAAGGAGCTTCATTATTTTTACAATGTTGGAGGTGAATGTTTTATTGATATTGGGTCAAGGGAGACAGTGATCTGATTGGAGGACAAAAGGAAATCCCCATTGGAAACAAAGGAAGTGTTAGGAAAAATACAAGGGGGGGGGGGGGGTTGAATCAATATTTTTAATTCATTTTTTCTTTCGATTTCATTTTCAAAAATGTGTACGCTTCTATCATTCATGCAACCTACGTGTGTACGTGACTTTAAGTGAAACAAAACCACGTATATCCAGTTTACTTAAATTTTCATAAATTCCATCAATGCATCATTGTTTCATTAGTTATTCATTATGCATTAACCATGAATAGTAAAGAGCAGATAAATCATCAACACAAAAGAAACAGGTCAACACATATGAACACCAGGATTTTAGGTGGAAACCCAACATGGGAGAAAACCATCACTAACATCATCTTTGTCTTCTTTCTTATTATATAAAGAAAATATTCATTACATATTGTATTGGTGTAGACTTTTACCAACACGCAGACACCCACCTGTAGGAGGCTACAACCTCCACTTGTTCTCCAACACCCACTGCAAGGGAGCTACAACACCCTAATCTCATTTATCGGCTCCTACCGAAAGGGAGCACCTACCCCCTGAACAAATTTACTAGCTACCACTGGAAGGAAACATTGACTCCCTTACAGAAGGCTCCAACCATCAACACCTACCGACCTACCGTGGACCATGTTTCATAATATTTCATACTGGATCTGCTTATCTCAAATACGCATCAAAACATGTAGGCCACCTTTCATCAAATTTTCACACTAGACCCACACCAACAATAAGTCCAAACCAATATGCCAAAATGAAATATTGAATCTAGAAATCTGAATCACTAAATCATTTTAAACCAACAAAATCACTGTAACATCAAGCCACTGAATAATGAACCAACCATTGCAACCAAATCAAATCAATTCACAACCAATCCACAACATATACAAACCATCACGATCAAGACATCATTAACAGCTAACAACAAATATAACATAACTCATTAATTGTCATCATTAAGCAACACAATAAACCCTAACCAAATTTAACTCATAATATATATGTGATTGTTATTAAGCAGACTTGCGTATATATGCCCTTATCATGTGCAACATCAACATATGCATTTCAACGTACTGAAAAACATATCTCAAAACATACACGCGACTACACATAAACAAATCCACATATGTACATGACTATATAGAAGCAAACATGCATACAAATCTTAAATTACTAAATCAAACCTTCATTGCAAACACAACTCACATTTCACATACTTCACTGTCAAAACTACATATTTATGATAACACATTCAGATCACGACATCACTATAACCACAAACCCTGCATTGTTCGCTAAATAAACATTTGCAACAAGCAAATAAATCAAGCATATATTTCAACATATCTTCAGATCATTCATATCTGAATCTCCTCCTTTCTCCCTGGTGCACACCTATTTCAGATCAGATCACACATGAATAACCCATTTCATTGCACACTTAACTCCTTGATCTCTATCTCTTTATATATTTGTTGTCTTTGCCAATACCACAAGAAAATCCCTTGGTAATGTTGATGGTATTCGTTGATGGGATCAAATAGACGTTGTCACCACAATTACTATGGGAAATTACCATGGTAATGACCCTTGGTATCCATATTTCCATGGTTCAAATTATGTACACATCTTTTGTTCACAGAACCTGTGTACATACGCGACTCTTCTTCACAGAGGTCGCGTGTACTTTTTCAAACTTCACATTTGTCATCCATTTGTAATTGAACTGTCATTTCTTTTCCATATCTTATGTAGTGTCTATATCATAATACCTCTTATATGTATTGGTTCCATAACTATTGACATCAAGGACATCTTTGTCAAGTAGGTTGCCATCAAGGACAACACATTACCCATAATGCCAACAATCCCCCCCTTTGGACTTGATGGAAACCACTATGGTGTTTGGAAACCACTTGAAAAACCACCTGCAAACACCAAGTCTTCTCTCCCCCTTTGACATCAAGGGAAAAGGGCTGAATCGGGTTGAATGAAGTGTTTCCCTTGTAGTGCTCATCGTTGTAAGTCAAATTTTCTCATATCAACTATGAAATTTGCATATTGACCATGCTCCCCTTGAGCATATGCTGGATCTTATGAAGATATGCAATAAAAGTACAAGACTTGAAATATATGACCCTTCTTATCACCAACGACTCTATGATCCCATGATTACATCAATCACCCAACATATTGGACCCAATTTTACATCAATTACATAAAAGAATGGGGTTACATACATGACATGAATTGATCCCAATAGCCCATACATGACTGAATTTTACAATGATTACAAAATGGGTCTTTCATGTCCATTACATCAAGAGACAAACCATAAATAAGAATTTCAACAATGAAGTATCTTTGTAACAAAACCATGATGATCATCAGCAACCGTCATGCTTCATATATGAATCTGCAACATAATCATCTGATAGTAGCATGAATATCCTAATCATTAAGAAGCTATGTAAGATAAGACTGAGTAGCATCAATCTCTCCAATATTATCAACACGTGACCAAATTTGCAATGCTTCCAATCAACACCAAGCAACTATAGCAGAAGCATAAGATTGTGTAATAAAGATTTTTCAAAAGCTCATCGTTTGAACTCATGTCATCAAGGTCAGCACACTCTCTCCACATATAGGAAGAGCCACAATCCTCAAGCAACAATATCAATATCTTGAACCACAACACCATAGGTAGCATATACATGCATCAACAATATATGTGTAAACAAACGATACCTCCAACATCACAAGTCATTAAGTAGAATAGAACTGGCCAACAACATCATCAACCAACATCTTCAATGAACATAACAACAAGAATAAGACACCATTAACAACTTCACCAAGTGCAACTCAAGCAACATATAAGCATCATCCATAGCTTTACCACATGCATTCCATGCATCATTATTAACTCATAACATAATGACAACACCATATGTATCTTCAGTGGTAACAACAATAATAACCATACATCCAGATCACCAACAATGATATGTACTCATCATAGTCAACATAATATAACAAGGGGTGCTCAAGAAACCATAATGCCAATAATGGACCATCAGAAGCAAGGAAGATGCTCCCCCTGAACCTATGCCAATATCAAATTTGATCATATCCTTCTTACCAGCAAGAAATGCACCAAAGAACCATATAAACAACAACAATAGCATAATATTTTGCAACAACTCATAAACTTATCCTGAGCCAATACCCTAAGAATCACAAGGGCATCACCGACAGACTACAACAAACCAATTTCAAAACTAGAGTGCCAATAGTGGACTGATGAAACATATGAGAAGATCCTCCTGAATTTGTCATGTTTGTTCATGGTCATTGTTACTTCATCAGATGCAATGTCAGTAATATAAACGTCACCAAAATAATATCAAAACAACAAACGGAATCAACATTTAGTTACACATGCATAGCCCCCCCCTAGATCATATATCACTGATTTTGTGGACCTAATAATCATCACTTACTCTACATGAGGTTATGTACCTCACATTCACTTCTATAGTCACTGTTAGAAGTATACTTTTAAGAACAATGGAATGAAGTAGGGACAATCTTCCCTACATCTTTGCCCGATGTTCATTCTTCTTCCAAATATGCTTGCAATTTCTAATCATGTGCTCGAATTTGTGGAACTTATCCCATCTTTTTCTTCCATTCCAAATGCCTAACCTACAATTAGTGACCTTATGCCAAAATTAGTTACAAGAAAAGAAGTATCCATGAAACCATAATGTATTATAGGGACTTATCTTGACTTTGATCTAGGCGATTTCCTTTCATATGTGTGACTTGATTTAGTTTTCTTTTGAAAAACCTTATGTTGGTTGTTCTTGTCATTACACTATGAAGCCATGTTGTTGTATCCAATGTTTGTCTTAATTAGAGGAGAGCATTTTTCATTGATAATCTTCTCTAGTGATTCAGATGCCTTTACCTATTTGTTGATTTTCTCATAATATTTTCTTAGAGTCACAACATTTTCTTCGAATTTTTCACAATGCTTTTCCTTTTCTTGAAGTTGTTTTGCTAAGATCTTTGTTCTTCTATTGGTTGCCTCAAAATGCATCCTTAACATCTTTATTTCCTTGACCACACTTCTTTCTTTAGTTTCCAATTCTTGGTTTGCACTTCTAGGTCTATCAATTAAATCATTTTCTTCACAACTATTTGATTCACTAGTTGATTGATCTTCAAGAGCCATAAATATTTGGTAAAAAACTGTTAGAATCTGAATATGAATTTTCCTTATCATTAGATGTGCTTTGACTATGTTCATTAGAATATAAACTTTTCTTGGCATAAAACTTCATTTTGCCAATTTTCTTGTCAATGTCATTGCTTTTTTATTTCTTATCATGATTTTATTTATATGGAAATTTGGATGCGTAGTGACCTACTCTTCCACAAGAAAAATGTTAAAAGGGAATCTTACCTTTGAATTTACCGGTTCCCACTTGCAACTTTCTCACGAAATTCGCTTCTTCCTCATCTGAAATGTAGCTTGTATCTTTAGGCTTTTCTTTTTCTTTCCCTTTGTATGTGGCTTTGAAGGTTTCTCCTCTCATACCTAATGTATCCCATTTTCTCATCTCAAAGGCTCTCAATATTCCATGGAGTTTTTCAAGGGTAAGGTTCTTCAAATCTTGCATTTCTTCAATGGTGGATACTTTGGAATTGAACTTTGGAGTTAGTGATCTCAAAATCTTGTCAACAATGACAATATCCTTTATTTCACCACCAAGATATTTCATCGTGTTAACAATCCTGTAAACTCTAAGGAAAAATCTTGTAATACTTTCATCATCATGCATTCTCAAAGACTCATATTGAATTCTATGTGTTTGAAGTTTAACACTTTTGACCTTAGTGTCACCTTCATAGCTTTGGACAAGCTTATCCCATATTTCTTTTGTGGTGCTCAGCAACATGACTTTCACAAACTCATATTTAGTTAATCCTCCCAAGAGAGCATTTATTGCCTTTACATTGTTCTCATACTACTTCTTTCTTGCATTATATGTGGGAATAGAGGCTCGATATTGATATCCACCTTCAAGAATTTCCCATACATCAGCTCCTAGTGCCTGCAAATATGATCTCATTTTGACTTTCCAAAACATAAAGTTAGTTCCATTAAACAAGGGTGGTTTGTAAGAAAATACTCCCTCTTGACTGCTCATTTTGATAGATTTCCCTTTAAGCGATAAGCTTCTTCTGAGGGGTGGGGTGGGGGGTGAATCAATATTTTTAATTTACTTTTACTTTCAATTTCATATTCAGAAATTTATATGCTATTTTCATTCATGACACCTGCGTGTGTATGTGACTTCAGTGAAACAAAACCACGCAAATCTAGTTTATTTAATTTGTCATAAATTTCGTCAATGGTTTAACTTAATCAGTTCCTAATTGTTTCATTAGTTATTCATTATGCAATAACCATGAATATTAAAGAGCAGATAAATCATCAACACATAAGAAACACATCAACACATATGAACACCAGGATTTTAGGTGGAAACCCAATGTGGGAGAAAACCATCATTGTCGTCTTCTCAATCTTATTTCTTATTATATAAAGAAAATATTCATTACATCTTGTACTCATGCAAACTCTTAATAGCACGCAGGCACCCACATGTAGGTGGCAACAACCTCCTCTCATTCTCCAACACCCACTGGAAGGGAGCTACAAGCCCCTGATCTCGTTTACTAGCTCCTACAGGAAGGGAGCACCTACCCCCTGAACAAATTTATCAACTACCACTAGAAGGAAGTTCTGACTCCCTTACTGAAGGCTCCAACCCTCATCACCTCTCGTGGACCACATTTCACAATATTTCATATTGGATTTACCTATCTCAAATACACATCAAAACATGTAGGCCACCTTTAATAAGTTTTTCACATTGGACCCATACCAACAATAAGCCCAAAGCTTCGCTGCAAACACAACTCACATTCTGCATACTTTACTGTCAAAACAACAGATTTCTAATAACACATTCATATCACAACATCACTATAACCACAGATCCTGCATTGTTAGCTACTTAAACATTTGCAACAAGAAAATCAATCAAGCATATATTTCAACATATCTTCAGATCATTCAGATTTGAGTCTTCTCCTTGCTCCTTGGTGCACACCTATTTCAAATCAGATCACACATGAATAACCTATTTCATTGCACATTTAACTCCTTGATCTCCATCTCTTTATGTAATTTTTACCTTTTCCAATACCATCGGAAAATCCCTTTGTAATGTTGATGGGATCAAATAGACATTGCTGCCACAACTACTATGGGAAATTACCACGGTAATGACCCCTGGTATCCATATTTCCATGGTTCGGATTATGTACGCGACTTTTATTCATAGAACCTACGTATGTACGTGACTCTTCTTCACAGGGGTCGCATATACTTTTTCAAACTTCACATTTGTCATCCATCTGTAACTAAACTTCCATTTCTTTTCCATATCTTTTGTAGTGCATGTACCATAATACCTGTAATCTATATTAGTTCCATAACTATTGACATAAAGGACATCTTTGTCAAGTAGGTTACCATCAAGGACAACACATTAGCCATAATGCCAACAGGAAGCAGTTTGAAGACTTAAAAGTAGGGTGATTTGGTTGGAGAATGGGGATGAAAATACAAAATTCTTTCAAGATTTCGCCAAGGGCTACAAATTGTGCAACACCACATGGAATTTAGAGGATGTGGATGGGAGAGAGCTATCAAGCTTCAAAGATCTAGCATCTCTATGGAATATTCACTTCCAAGACCTATTTAAAGTGGTAAAGGGGGCTTCCATTGCAAAAATCATTTGAGCAACATAAGATTTCCCAAGCTTTGTTGAGGAGGAGGACAATAGGTCACTTATGAAGGAGGTATATGAGGAGGAGCTAAAAAGGATCCTACATTATTTCCTAAAGGACAATAGTTTGGGCCTAAATGGTTGGTCAATTGAATTTTTTTTGGGCCTATATGATATTCTTAGGCAAGATTTACTAAGGGGGGTTGAAGAATCTAGAAGTGAGGGAAAAATCCTTCCAAATTTCAATTCTACCTTCGTTGCCCTTATTCCAAAAGTGGATAATCCTTGAAATTTGGATGACTTCTGACCCATATATTTGTGTAATTGTATGTATAAAGTTATTTCCAAAGTTATGGCTACGAGGTTGAATCCCATTTCGTATTAATCCATCTCAAAATAGCAATTCAGATTACTTGAAGGGTTACAGATTCATGAAACTATTGGTGTGGCTCAGGAAGGCATCCACAATATCAAAGTAATCAAGCTAAAAGGGGTTATTCAAGATAGACCTTTCCAAATCCTATGACTAGGCTAGTTGGCTATATATAAACCTCTTATTAACCTATAGAGGTTTCAACCCGACCTTTATTGTTTGGATAATGAGATACCTCCAAACAATGTATTTTATTGTTTTAATCATTGGTTCTGCATCACCTTTATTCCATGATTAGAGGGGCCTTCGAAAAGGGTGTCCTCTTTCCCCTCTCCTTTTCTTACTGGTAGCGAATGTCTACGTGATCCAAGTGGCTCTAGACACATGTAGAAGTCCAAGAGGGCTTAGAAATGGTAAAAATCCAAAGTGTTCAAAAAACTCTCGAACCAATTTCAAGTCATATAGCTTGGTGAGAGATTTCTGGTGGCGCAAATGACACTCAAAACCGAGTCCGTATGATCAACTTATGGCTCTTTGAAGTTTGATATGACAAGGAAAAAGTGGGGCCCACAGGGTGCCACATGGCATCCCAGTCAGCAGGTGGGACCCAGATGTACATGGTAGCTTACTAGACCATGACACATGGCGCGCTAGCATTTTCTCCTTGCCCCTGCACAAAAAGACAAACAAAACATATTTAAACAAAAATCATAATATATATATATATATATATATATATATATATATATATATATATATTAAAAATGGTTATTAAAATAACCATATAACAAAAATTGGTTAAAGTGTAAAAACCATAAAATCTTCAACGAATACTTAAAAGGGAGTATGGTTAGTTTGTTAATATGGTAGGAATATATTGAATATAAATCCAAAACAAACAATCACATGTGAGATGCGATGGATGTAATACAAACAGTTACATAACAAATATTACAACGTTAAACCACCCAAAAAATATGCCACGGTTATGTGACGTGTTTAAAACGGACTCAACCAACAAATATTACAACTTCAAACCAACGCATATGTTAAACCACCCAAAAAATATGGCATGGTTATGGGACATGTTTAAAATAGAGTCAACCAACGGTTATATAAGATATATTCACCCATATGTTAAATGCGCAAATCAATGCATATGTTACGACCATGCCTTATTTAATAACCGCACCAAAATAATTACATGCTATGTTGAGAGGGGGTGGGATTTATTCCCCGACCTCCTCTCCAACAATTTCTATATTTACCTATGCGCCCAACAGCCTTATGGGGTAAAGTCCGCCCTTTTTGAATATAAAAACACTCATATCGCAGTGCGGCCGGGAGGCAAAACAGAGGCAATTCGAGGCATAACGGAACGGGACGGAGGAGCTCGAGAACTAAACGAAGAATGGGGTTTCGTACAGTGGAACCATGACACAGTTCTAGGAGGCAGAATGATGGCACGCAGTTTGAGACGCAAAATATTTCTTTGATGCCCAAATATTTTTTGGGAGGTAAAATTTCTCTTTGTCAAAATGAATTCAAGTTTACAGTCATTTTACTTAGATTTTCACAGGGAACGCAATGTCGAGGTCAAATTCGCCTTTTGAGCAGTGGATTTGCAGATTCCTCGCGGAAGAGAATCTTCGAGAATCTTGAGGGAATCTTCCAGATTCCTTAGAGGCTGAAATTCGCTAGAGTCAGAATGAGGTCAAATTTATACTCATTCTTCCCAAAATTTCGCAAGGATCTCAATGGTGAGACCAAATTCTTGTTTTGAGTTGCAGATTTCTAGTCAGCCGTGGAGCAGCATATTGGAAGAATCTAGGGGGGAATCTAAAAGATTCCCTACGGCCCAAATTTCGACAGTGTCAGAATTCATAAAATTGGTAGTTGATCCTACACCTCTCGGCGACATGAATCCAATGGTGCAGTCAAATTTTAAATATGAGCCATATACTTTTCAGCCATTTTCCAGATTGGGATAACAGAGTCAGATTTTAGAGTGTGGACAGTCGATTTCATGCCATTCGACGCCATGACTTCGATGGTGTATTCAGATCCAGTAGCTGAGTAGCCTATTCTTCAGTCAGCATCAAAGTTGAGGTATATGTAGTGTTGTTTCCATGTACTTCATTTATTATTGTTGTGAGATGTTTTATGTCGTGTCGATTTCTGCTTGATGTATGAGGCAGAATCTTGATGTTTATGTCATGTGATATGTATTCATCATGGATGGTCATTTATGTTTCTGAGATCCCTTTGTTGCCTTGATGGCGGGATACTCTTTGTCACCATGTGTGAGGCTGTCATGCTGATAGGAGGTTTTTGTATGAGTGAGAGTTCCTTGTAGGGGACATCTTGTGGAGAGACTTTGCCACTCATGTCGAGGGCACATTTCCTTGTATGACAAGTAAACAACATCTATGTACATCATCACATTTCCCAGCACCAAATGAAGCGGCCAACACCATCGAGACACTGAGGCCCGAAGATGTAGTCCACACTGGACGAACTCCATTATTAAACGTCTTGTGTTTTTTTGTGTGATTGTTGACATGTTTTCCTCTTAATTATATCTGCATGTGTGTTCATTAATGCTTTGATAAAATGCAATTCTAATACATCACATAAGTAAAATATTATGGGTAAATCCCGTAGCCGATGAACCCGGATCAAGTGGCATAAGAGCAGTCTTCTTGCTGATGTGAATTACAAGCGTGAACCACTGAACATGCAACAATGGAGGATGTCAAAGACATGTATGAAGCCATGATGAGGACGTCCGAAAGGATGGACATGTTGTATGAAGCTTATAAGGAACAAGCAACATATAATGCTGAGTTGAAAACACTTCTACAAGAGGAGAAGGAGGACAAGCAGTAATTGCAGCTTCAATTGCAAGCTACGACAGAGACATTGGAAGAATTGAAGTGCAACGACCAAAGTCTTCAAATAGATCATGATGCATTAAATACACTCCTACGAGAAGAGAAAGAGGAGAAGCAACAATTACAGCTTAAGCTACAAGCCACGATAAAGGCCTTGGAGGAATTGAAGAGCAATAAAGGCTTGAAGAAGACATCATCACCAGTTTATGAATTGACATTTGAGGTAAACAATGTTGATGTTTCTTCAGTTTCATCTTCACATTCTATCATTTCTGTGGGAAATGTGGAGATACCCATTACAGGAACTGGCATGCAACTCCTCACCAATATGGGGTACAAAGGAGGAGGATTTGGTGTTAATGGCCAAGGCATGATTCAACCATTGGAGGTCGTGCACAGACCTCGATTAGCAGGTTTGGGGTACATTGAAGGACAGTGCTCAAAGGTGGCAAAAGCTCCCAATGCATGGTTGAAACCATTGGGGAAATTGATTGATGGGAACACTTCACCATCATCCTATGACAGTGCACATGACAGTGAAAGAGCTGAGGCAAGCTCTCGTCACCATGATCACACCAGAGACAACTAAGAAAGGTATAACAAGTCTCGATATTCTCAAGTTCATTTTGATTATAAGCATGTAGATAATCATGGATAGAAGTCATGGCATAGAAAAACTTGTCATTTTTGTGGTTTGCATAACCATGTCATTGCTGAGTGCTGGAAGAGAATGGCAGCACGAAAGAGTATGAGGTGTGAAAGGGCTTATCCGCTGCAGGGAAAGAATTTTGTTAAGTAGGTATGGAGGAAGAAGACTCATTGCAGTTATTGCGACAGGAGTGGCCATCAAAGAGCCACGTGTCGGAGACTCCATCGAGAGCAGCGTCTGAAGAACAAAGCATCCGTGCAAAAACCAACCAGTGAAAATGTTCAACAAGAAATTCCACCACATTCATCATGGTTCACTCTGTGGAGTAAGAAATGGTTTTTTTAGATGTATTGGCCACAATTGTAAATCATGTGTTGTTTTAAAATGTAAAAGTGATGATGTGTTTTCCATCACTTATGAAGCAACAATGATATTTTGGACTTGTATTAATAACTGGGGTATTGATTCCATTTTAATGTAAACTTGACCACTGAGTATGGTTATAAACTCGTGGCAAGTATGTGGAATGCTTGGGTCATATATTGGTCACTTAGTTAAGCATGTAATTTGCAAAGATTATACTACAGGTTTGTAGAGGATGCAGGTGTCGGCTCATCGCTTATGGCTCCGAACAACAAAGGTGAAGGAGAATGAAGGGTGAAATTTTAGGACACTTGTGGTGCAGACAAGGTACAAAGCAGCTGCAGAATATTTTCATGTTTTTGGTGGAACAAAAGCTCCTCAGTGGGGAGGAATGATCTAGGTGGCTCCAGATACATGTAGAAGTCCAAGAGGGCTCAGAAATGGTCAAAATTCAAAGTTTTCAAAACACTCTTGAACCAATTTCAAGTCATAGAGCTTGGTGAAATATTTTTGGTGGCGCAAACGGCACTCGAAACCGAGTCCATATGATCAACTTATGGCTCTTTAAAGTTTGATAAGACAAGGAAAAAATAGGACCCACAGGGTGCCACATGACATTCCAGTCAACGAGTGGGACCCACACGTACATGGCAACCTACTAGACCATGACACATGGTCTAGTAGCATTTGCTCCTTGCCCCTGCACAAAAAGACAAACAAAACATATTTAAACAAAAAAATCATTATATATATAATGGTTATTAAAAAAATCATTTTTAATATTTAAAATGGTTATTAACTAACCATATAACAAAAATTGGTTAAAAACTCAAAATCATAAAATCTTCAACGAATACTTAATAGGGAGTATGGTTAGTTTATTAATGTGGTTGGAATATATTTAATATAAATCCAAAACAAACAACCACATGTGAGATGCGATGGACGTAATACGAACCGTTACATAACAAATATTACAACGTCAAACCAACGCATAAATCTTCAACGAATACTTAATAGGGAGTATGGTTAGTTTATTAATGTGGTTGGAATATATTGAATATAAATCCATAGCAAACAACCACATGTGAGATGCGATGGACGTAATACGAACCGTTACATGACAAATATTACAACGTCAAACCAACGCATATGTTAAACCACACAAAAAATATGCCATGGTTACGTGACATGTTTAAAACGGAGTCAACCAACGGTTATATAACGTATATCGAACCATGTTTTAAACGTGCAAATAAATGCATATGTTACGACCATGCCATATTTAATAACGGAGTTGTCTACCGAGCCCGCGTTTTGGCCTGGACGGCAGAAATCCGCCGGAATCCGGTCAACTAAATTTGCAAAAATCAGGTAGTTGCAGTGCTTGGAATCCATTTTTGATAATGGAAATGGATTCAGCACTATCAAAAACCCCTGGGGCACTCAAAATACTAATGTTTAACAACTATAAACAAGTTTCTGGGCAAATCTTTGCCGGATTTTCTGAAAATCGTGGCCGGAATTTGGGTCAAAACGCGGGCTCTTTAAACTACGCTTTTAATAACTACACCAACCATGTGTTAAACGCGCAAATAAATGCATATGTTACGACCATGCCATATTTAATAACCACACCATAATAATTACGTGATATGTTGGAAGGGAGAAGGATTTGATCACCCGACCTCCTCTCCAACAATTTCTATATTTACCAATGGCTCCAACAACTTTATGTGGTGAAATTTGCCCTTTTTAAATATAAAAACACTCATATCATAGTGTGGTCAGGAGCCAGGGCGAAGTCAGTTCGAGGCAAAATGGAACACGACAGAAAAGCTCGAGAATGGAACAGAGAACGTGGTTTTGTACAGTGGAACCATGACACAGTGCCAAGAGGCAGAGTGATGGCACACTGTGCGAGATAAAGAATATTCTTTGGGAGGTAAAATTTATCTTTGTCAAAATGCATTCAAATTTACAATCATTTTTCTCAGATTTTCACAGGGAATGCAATGGCGAGGTTGGATTCGCCTTTTGAGGAGCAGATTTGTAGATCCCTACGGAAGAAAATCTTCGAGAATCTTGAGGGAATCTTTCAGATTCCTTAGAGGTCGAAATTCGCTGGAGTCGGAATGAGGTCAACTTTATACTCATTCTTCTCAGAATTTCACAAGGATCTCAATGGTGAGATCAGATTCCTGTTTTGAGTTGCATATTTTCTAGTCAGCCGTGGAGTAACATATTGGAGGAATCTAGGGAGAATCTAAAAGATTCCCTACGACCCAAAATTTGACAGTGTCAGAATTCATAAAATTGACAGTTGATCATACACCTCTCAGCGACACGAATCCAGTGGTGCAGTCAGATTTTACATATGAGCCATATATTTTTCAGCCATTTTCCAAATTGAGATAACGGTGTCGGATTTTAGAGTGTGGACAGTCGATTTCATGCCATTCGACGCCACAACTTCGATGGTGTATTCAGATCCAGTAGATGAGAAACTTATTCTTCAACCATCATCAAATTTGAGGTATATGTAGTGTTGTTGCCATGTACTTCATTGATTATTGTTGTGAGATGTTTTATGTCGTGTCGATTCCTGCTTGATGTATGAGGCAGAATCTTGATGTCTATTTCATGTGATATGTATTCATCATGGATGGTCATTTATGTTTCTGAGATCCATTTGTTGCCTTGATGGAAGGATACTCTTTGTCACCATGTGTGAGGTTGTCATGCTGATAGGAGGTTTGTTTATGATTGAGAGTTCCTTGTAGGGGACGTCTTGTGGAAAGAATTTGCCACTCATGTCGAGGGCACATTGCCTTGTATGGCAAGTAAACAACATCCATGTACATCATCACATTTTCCAGCACCAAATGAAGCGGCCAACACCATCGAGACACCGAGGCCCAGAGACATATTCCACATTGGAGGAACTCCGTTATTAAACCTCTTGTGTTTTGTTGTGCGATTGTTTACATGTTTTCCTCTTAATTATATATGCATGTGTGTTCATTAATGATTTGATAAAATGCAATTCTAATACATCACATAAGTAAAATATCATGGGTAAATCCAGTAGCTGATGAACCCGAATCACTAAGTAGAATGATGGCAGAAGCAAATCAGAGAGGTGAGTTCAATGGAACAATTATAGCTCAAATACTTGTTGTAACTCATTTGTTATTTGCTGATGATGTTCTTATTTTTTGTAATGGTTCCACTAGAGATGCTAATAAATGACAAGAAATCCTCTATATCCTACCACAATTTGGATGATAAAGAGCTCCAATATATGAGAGTCAAATTTCCTTACGAGCTAAAAAATTTAGATGACATGCTAAAATATTTTGGATTCCACCTTAAACCAAATAACTAGAGGAAGGAGGATTGCAACTCGCTATTAGCGAAGTTAGAGAATAGACTAAAGTGTTGTACTCATGGATGGATTTCTAGGGCAGGTGTCACAGGTGGCTTTCCAGAGCAGGTAAATTAGTCTTGGTTAGAGGAACCCCAGGTTCAAGAGAAATGGAACTGCATTGTGAAACCCACTCCCGCAGAGAGGACTGCCCAGGGCCGAATGGGGGAAATGCGACCTGAAGCGTCTGGAACCAGACAACGGTGGTGCCATCAGAAGGTCTGCAACTGTGAGTCTCAGGACCATTAGAAACTGCTGTTACGACACAGAAGAGTTTGGCGGATTTTTCAGGAATGGCGCGAGAACGCACGCCATACCCGCGCCAGTTTTTCCCCTCGCATCGATTTGATTTAGTCGCGGTTGTTCAGTGTAAAGACAGCGTCAGTCTGCGTTTAAAGTTTTTATGCTGCGTTATTATGAGTTTTGTTTCGGGAGTTTTGTTATTATGATTTTTGGTTAGCGTGTTGGTTCTGAGCGGAACATCAACCTGCAGCGGAATTTCCTCCATGATATGCTTCTGCCTATCTCTGTTGAACTTCCTTTTTGACTGCCCATAGTTGAACTTCCTTTTTTATTGCCCATTCAACCGTTGAACTGCTCGTTTCGCTACCCGCTAAGAAAATGTTCAGGACTGAGGAATGAAGGTTCTCTGCTAACATGCTCTGTTTCAGGATTCTGTTACTGTGACTCTTTACAAGCCAAGCTACGAGTAGTCATCTGGAATGGGATAAAGTGGGATAGGTGAAAGAGGCTCTCAGGGTTATCTGTGAGACTGTTAGGATAGATCTTTTTTTATAGCGGAGGTAATGGTGGAACTGCTGATAGAATGCTCCGGGGGATATCAGTGAGCAGTTACGTTCATAATATACGAAGTGGAAGTCCTGGGAGAGTTTAAGGACAACGGCTGAAAAAGGTGGTGAACTATTTCTTGATTTTTCATATGTGGTGGTGTACATTTGAAACCAGTCTGAATGGTTTATTATCTCAGACATTACCATCTTTGTTTCTGGTGGTAGCTACTACCATTCTCACTTAAAGACATGGCTTATATGCCTGGTTGTTGCTGGTGCGGATAGTTTGGTTTTTGGTTTAGCCATCTCAGAATCGGAGGCGGGATTTTATTTATTTATTTATTATTATTATTATTTTTTATTTTATATATATATATATATATATATTTATTATTATTATTATTATTATTATTTATTTATTTATTATTATTTTTTTAATTTTATTTTATATTTTATTTTATTTTATTTATTTATTTTATTTATTTATTTATATTTTATTTTATTTTATTTTATTTTATTTATTTATTTTATTATTATTATTATTATTTTTTTTTTTTCCTGGCTAGACTCTCTCTAGAATCGATTTTCATTTTTTCCACCATCTGACAGAGGTGGCGAGGCCGAAAAATCGTCCTTCTTCTGACATTGAGGATAGTGGGCGGCGGGGTACATTACAACCGTTTTGACCTATCATCTCATGCACAACAACAGC
>CM076578.1:1379106017-1379175172 GCA_034641835.2 Pinus albicaulis | reverse complement strand
TCGGGATTGCGATGGGATTAGGAAAAGATGGAGTGGTATGATCCAGGCCATATAACTGATCGAAAAGTACATCACGACGGGGGGACCATCATGGCCGGAGGCGTGGATTTTAAATCATGATCCGTTGTGGATGAGGTGGGCTGTTTAGGGACGTGGACGTGGCTTATCGAACCACTCTTTTTGCGGACAACCGGACCGAGCACACTGGCGGAGGGGGCCACGAGAGCATATGGATTTATCCAAGTATATTACAGACCATGATGTGGCCCTTTTGCAGGCGGCACAGTTGGCAGAGAAGGGACAGGAGGTGGGCGTTTTGGGGTCTTCCGGCCCTAAGGAAAACCACATTTCGGAGATAAACCCTGGCTCATTATCGGCGGTAATTGGTCATGGCTCAGACCAGAAACCGAAGAAGGTGCCAAAGGCGTTTAAACCCTCCGATGAATGTCGCTTACTGAATTTCGGAACTGATGTTTTATGGGAGCGGGTCATGACGCTGTCTAGGAGGGCGGTCATTGGAAGATGACATTTTGAAAAATATTGCAAAAACGATAAAATGGAATGGTTGTCAAAGCGTTGGGAGGCCCTGCTCGGGTACAGTCCAAAAGTAAGCAGATTACAGGCGGGCTGGTTCTGTTTTTTGATGAGGAAGGAAGATGATGTCGCCGTAGTCTTGGGTCGGACTTGGGTGCTCGGTAGGAGTTTCATGGCTCTTCATCGGTGGGACGCCAGTTTTCACCCGATATCAAATGCACCAGTCAATCATGTGGTTTGGGTCCGATTACATGGTTTGCCCCTGATGTTTTGGAATTTTAAAGTTGTTAAGGTGATCGGGGATTGTATTGGGACATGTCGATATGCAGACCCAAAATGCCACGAAGTCTTTGACAAACGCATAGCCTGGGTTCTGGTGGAGCTTCCGTTCACTGGGGGCCTGCTGGTGGCCATAAATTTACAATGGGACGGGTTGGTTCATAGACAGCTGTTGGATTACTGGAATATCCCCTTTCGGTGCTTCCTGTGCCACGAGACAGGGCATCTTAGGCGAAATTGCAAGGCGTGGATGAGAATGGGAAGGCGTACAAAGGATGATCGGCCCTGTTGCGAGAGGTTGAATGCTGACAAGCCTTCACCAGTAGAGACGTTGGGTAAGCATCCTAACTTATTATCTGGAACTTCAATTAAGAAAAACTGTTCTCTGGCAGAAAGGGGTCCTTATCCCGTAAAGGATAAGATTGACAAATTGAAGTTTTCAGACAGGGTCATGACTAGGACTGGGTCTGTAAATAGGAAGTGTAAGGGTTTAGACGCTCAGGTGCTTTCTGAAGATGATAGTTTTTTATTGGGAGGGTTTTCTTTACCCCAGAGTCCCAATCTCTTAGATGTCGTTGAGGTGGGGGGGGGGGGTGGGGAATCGGGACCCTTACAATGTATCTCCTGAAGGGAACCATAATTTTTCGGTAGTGCCAGAAGGACCCCCGACGACTAACACCAGACCGAAACTTGTTATACCAAGAGTGGGGGAATTTTGTGGAGGCAGGACTTATTCCATTAACCGTGATCTCTGGGCAGTCCCCGACTTGCAATAATATCAATCCTCCCTCTCGTAAAAATGTCACTATCTGCAGAGGAAGGGGAAAACAAAAGAAGATTTCCAATATTTTTTATGAGGAGGGACAAAAGGCTGGAAATTATCGTGAAGTTCCAGTTGCACAGGTACTTGGGCGGGTTCTTAGAGCACTTTCCCCCGCAGATAAAGTGACTTGATGAATTTAGTTTCCTTGAATATTAGGGTTCTGGGGGGGCATGATAAATTTTTGTTTCTTAAGGATTTTTTGTTTTTTGTAAAGCCTGATATTTTGTTGATTCAAGAAACTATGTCTGATGCGGGTCGTGCTACTGCATTTTTGCGTCCCTTGTTTCCAGATTGGTCTCTGGTGGCGACTGATGCAATCGGTCTATCAGGGGGATGTGCAGTGATGTGGAACCCCTGTGTCTTTGCGCTCACTGCTTTGGCTTTCCGGGAGGCATCGTTCTTACAGGTTTCTGTAGGGGTTTTAAACCCCAGATCCACTTTATTAATATTTATGCTCCGTACTCAAACAAGATGACTTTCTGGCAACATTTGGAGGACTGTGGATTTTTCATGATGAGAAATATAATCATGGCAGGGGACTACAAATTATCTTTCGGCCCGGATGAAATATGGGGTGATAAGGGGCGGGTTGATCCTCGTGACAGTGACATTAAGGAACTGCTATTAAACTCTGATTTAGTTGATATTCCAACGGCAACAAAAACTCCAACATGGATCAATGGGAGGAAAGGCCCGGAATTTATTGGGAAGCGAATTGATAGAATAATGATCAGTATGGGATATAGATTGGCCATCAGGAATTTGGAAGCCGATGTGGAAGATCTCATGATTTTAGATCATAGACCGTTGATCTTAGTTTGGGACTTTGAGGAGAAAATGTTTGGCTACCGTTTTAAATTTAACAGAACGTGGCTCGAAGATGCAGAATTTAACAAGCTGGTGAAGGGGTATTTGTCTGCGAACAGTAGAAGGCCAGATATAACCGCTATAGAATATCTTACAAATACTTTAACAAGTCTCAAAAAGGCGGCTAGAAGGTGGGCCCGTAGGAAGAAAAGGGCTTACAGGCAGCGACTCAGACATATAATTATGGAGAGGGGGAGAATATACTCTGAAGTGGTAGATGGCATGTAAAATGACAACTACTGGGAGGATTTGAAAATTCTGGAGGCCGAATACAGGGGGATTTTACTAAAAGAAGAGGCTGAATGGAGGTTAAAAAGCAAGGCTGTGTGGCTAAAATCGGGGGACAAAAATTCTAAATTTTTCCATAAGTATGCTACGGGAAGAAGACGGGAAAATGCAATTTGGGAAATAAAAAACAGGGGGAAAATTATTTACAGGAACTCTGAGATAAAAATTGCGGCAGTTGATTTTTTCCGGTCTCTATATGCAAAAAGAGACATAGTGCTGGACGAGGATCAAATGGAGATGAGTGCAGAATATCCAATGATGTTTAATGAGGCAGACAACAGGAGGTTCATGGAAGGTGTAACAAGTGAAGAGGTAAGGGAAACTCTGAGATCTTTTTCGGTTGACAAAAGCCCGGGTCCAGATGGATGGACCCCGAAATTCTTTATACATTTTATTGATGATTTCCTTTAGGATTTAACGGAAATGGTGGAGAATGTTAGGGTATCCGGGCTGATCCAGGGGCCTGTTAATTCAAATTTTATTGTCCTGATACCAAAAAGATCCAGAAAACTATCCTTTGATGATTACCGGCCCATTTCACTATGTAATACACTTTACAAGATAATATCCAAAGTCATTGCACAGAGATTGAAAGGGAATCTATCAAGGTTCATTACACCAGAACAATCTGGATTCCTAAAGGATAGGAATATTCATGATGCAGTGGGGTTGACACAAGAGGTTATTCATTCCATAGTGCACAAAAAGATGGACGCTACAGTTATGAAGATCGATCTAAACAAAGCATATGATAGGGTGGATTGGATATTTTTGAGGCTGGTGCTCCATAGGATTGGTTTGTGTACAAATGTAGTAGCTTGGATTATGGGCTGCGTTACCAGGACATCTATGGCTATCATTATAAATGGATCAACTACTAGTTTCTTTAAACCTGGGCGGGGTTTAAGGCAAGGATGTGCTTTGTCCCCCTTTCTATTTATCTTGGTCATGGATGCACTGAGTAGAAGGATTAGTAGGGCCGGTGAAAGGATGACTTTTAGGGGGATAAATATCAGCCCACAATTGAAGCTTACACATAGTCTTTTCGTGGATGACATTCTTATTTTCGGCACGCTGGTCTATAATGGGTGGGTGACCTTAAAGGAAATTTTCTCTGTTTTCTGTAGAGCCACAGGAATGGTGATTAGTGAGGCAAAATCTTGTATCTATTTCGCGGGAGGAAATGATAGAAACAAGGAAGAGTTGGCCTTACTGTTCGGATTTTCTATTGCATCGTTATATGACGGTATAACCTACTTGGGTTTCCGTATGAAGGTTATGAGGTACATATCAGAGGACTGGAGGTGGCTGCTACAGAAATATGACAAGAAACTAAATGTTTGGTCTAATAAGTGGCTTTCAAAGGGGGGAATATTGCTTTTGTCACAAGCTGTATTACAACAACTTACTGTTTATTGGGGTCATCTGTATATAATCCCAAAGAAGATCAAGAATGAGATTTGTAAAATAATGGCAAATTTCATATGGGGGGGAAGAGAAAGTAAGAAGGTCTTTCATTTGGCACGATGGGATCAGTTAACCTGCCCAAATGATAAAGGAGGATGGGGGCTGTTGGATTTGGGACATTTTGGTCATTCTATACTGCTGAAAGCCATGTGGAGAAGTCTCCACCCTGGAGGTTCATGGCAGGACATAATAAACAAGAAGTATTTGGGAGGGGCTAATTTAGAGGTACTGTTTGTTATGGGATGGAAATATGGGAGGGGAAGCTCTGCAATCTGGAAAGGTTTTGGAAAAATGTGGCCTGTATTAAAACAACATCTGATTTGGCAGTTGGAAATGGAAACAATATCCTTGTGGGAAGCATCCACATGATGGGAATTGGGAAAAATTTACAGTTTCCGGAAGGCATGAAAATATTTTTGAATAAAAAAGGGATATTTTACTTAAGCCAAATAATTGTGGATTGGAAGGGTGAAATCCCGATTTGGAAGGAAAGGTCATCCCTGGGACTCAATGGAACATGGGGAGAAATATGGGACTCTTATGTAAATCTGACTTGGAGGAACCTGCAGCGGAAGGGGTGGCAAGGGCCAGGAATATGTCTCCTTTATCACATATCTGAAGAAGATAACAAGCACCTATTTTACTCTTGCCCATACGCAAAGGAGACCATAAATATTCTGAGTGCTTGCTTGAAAATATAGATCCCAACATTTGGTGGCACGGAGGAATGTTTGCGTTGGTGGTTGAAAAGGGGTAAGAGCTGCTGGTCGATCCCAATTCTGTTTCATTGGTACCTCTGGTGTGGGAGAAATAAGAGAATATTTGAGGACCGATTTCTGTCACCGGCAGAAACTGTGAATCAAATAATCATGGTATGGGCTAGCATTAAACATAAGGAAGAGCCAATCAAAGATACGTCAAAAAGACACAGTCCTTTTCAGTTTCAATACCTGATTGGTTTCTTTGATGGGGCGGCCCAAAAGGCTATCTGTGGATGTGGAATCTGGCTGTGCATCACTAATGAATGTTTTTACAAATTGCACTGGAATGGAGGAGCTGGGACAAATATGAAAGCGGAAATTATGGCTTTGTGGGGCCCATTGTGGTGGGCATCTTTCCTCTGTGAAAATCACATTTGGATAGTGGGGGATTCAAAGGTCTTGATCAACCATCTGAATAAAAAAGCGAGAATTAATCTGGGCTCTCTCTCGCACTGGTTGTGTAGAATTGACACTTTAAAATCTTTATTTGCAGGTATTACTTATCATCATATATACCGTGAAAAGAATTCTATCGCGGATGATTTGTCTAAGCAGGGGCTGGAGGAGGAGTACGGAAAGATTAATTATCAGCTTTTCAACCTGCAGGGACTTCAGGCGAAAGGTTCTATCCCCATCATTTAGAAACAGTTTTTGGGAGGAATCATCCTTTCCCTACTCCACTATCCTTATCAAGCGAGCCGGATATACTGCAAGCGAGCCAGTTATCTAGCAAGCGAGCATGTTACTCTACTTATTCAGATGTTTCATGGTTTATGTGCACTCAGGTTTAAGTGTCGGTTTAAGCATAATGTTTTTTTTTTTCTTCCTGGACCTGAAAGGTTTCAGGTTGCAGGGATATCAGTTTTATATCAATTATCCAGTTATATTATTTGATAGGTATTTGGGAGGATTGTTGTTCAGACTCTGATCAGGAGAGGGTTAAGACTTGACCACAACTATTTCTCATATAACTGTTTTCTCATATAGCTGTAACTGGGATAATGATTGGGTTATCTGTTAAGATGTATCGAGGCTTTTCTATTTGAATTATGAACTGTTTGATAACAACGTTTTTTCATACAAAATTAAATAGAAACACAGATTTACAATGAAAATTGAACTTCAATTCATTAATAACAAAATACTCAAACTATTTACATGCATAATGTAAATAAACTAGCTCGGGCAATGGAAGCTTATCTCTGAGAAGAGATTTGATGGTTACATGCCTTCTGAACTGTGTTACAACAAGGCTCTGAAGCTTTTTTATTATTGAGAAACAATGGGAAAACCCTAAACATCCAAAAACTTAACTCTAGGAGATGAAGCACCAAAATTTTGTAGGCCTCGTTGGGATTAGTTGGAACACCAACTTTCTGGGGTTGTAATTCGGCCATATGATATTCGTTTGGTGAGCAAGATACCTAGTTAGAAAGATCTATTCAAGGAAAACTAATTTTCCAGTCCAACCCATGACCATGTGCTATGGGCTTGACGTGTTTTGCAAAAAAACGTCGTTTAGGGCCTCAAAATGGCTCCAAAAGTTTAGAACCCATTAAATTGCCAAAAGTAGTAAATTGTGCTACAATGAACGAAATTGAAAGAAATAGTGTTGCAGGTCCAAATGAATTTGGTGGTTGGCCACCAATATCCACCTGGATTATTCCCCCTCCCCCCCCTTAGGAAGCAATGGTACCCATTGCATTGAGTGCCTCCATGAGATGGGGAAACTTCTGCTAAAATGAGTCCCTAGTGAGCCACTTGCCTTGGTGCAGGAGTTGGCCAACTTTGACAACCTGATACAATTGAATCCTCTGTTGGTGAGTGTTCTTAATTTGTGTGTCCATGATTTGATCATTTGTTTCCTATTCCATGCAATTTGGGTTGAGGTCTATTGATGTCATTTGATCAACAATATTTAATGTGTCTAGAAATTGTGGAAAGTATGACCAAAGGTGGTTCACATTTAACATTAGGTGGAGACCAAGGAATGGGGGAATGTTGAGATTGAAAGTGTTGTCTCTCATAACCTCGGTGATGGTGTAAGGCCCATATTGGAGTGGTAAAATCTTTTGATGGGGTCCAACAAGGTGTTCTTTATGTAAATGCAACCAAAATTTGTTTCCCACCTGAAACTTATGTGGCACCCAATGTTGATCATGTTGTTGTTTGTACTTGGAATTGGATTTATCCAAGATGTCATGAACCTGTTGGCAGATGTATTGGATGCGTTCAATAAACCTGGTTTCTTTATCAGCCTCAGACTATACATGTGTATATTTGTCTGTGTACTCGCATGAGGCATGGAAACACAAATCAAACACAATGGTTTGAATCTCAGATCCACTTGAAAGGGACTATGACCAGTCGAGCTATGGAGAGCTTTTTTATAGTTGTGATGCACATAGGGAAGGCTCTCATCTTAGGTTCGTGGATGCTTAGAGTTGTACATGTTGTACATGCATAGTATGTGCACTATTATCCTGTTGTTAAGTGCCTATATTAATAGTGGAGTCCCTTATTATGTTAGTATAGCCCCCCTTATTTTCATTGTTGTACCCCTGTAACCCCCATATTTTTATTATTGTGGCCTTACATTATTATTGTTAGGCCGGTTAGGATTACATTGTGGCCCCATGGACTCATATATATAGAAAGGATGTTTTGTCATTTGTATCATCCAAGAATTGTTCATTCATGTAATGTATTGGAGGTTGCCCCCTTGAAGTGGCTTATTTCTAAGGTGTTGATATCTCTTTTCTTCTCTTTTTGGAGCTAGTTTCATAACATTTGGAATCAGAGCTTTGGATTCTAGGGTTTCGCTGCTCCAGACAGGTCATCGTGGAATTTTCGCTATAAAATTTTTTCTACGAAGGTTCAGAAGCTAAAATTTTTAGAGTACGAAGCCAAAATACTGAGGAACATCTTCGCAAAATTTCAGAGCTTGGTTTGTAATATTTTCGGAGATATGATCTGTGGAAGTTAGGGATTTTTGCAGGCTCCTGAATTTAACCTAAACAGGTCATCATGGAATTTTCACTATAAATATTTTTCTACAAGGTTTCAGAAGCTGAAATTTTCACAGAGCGAAGCCGAAATCCTGAAGAAACTCCTATAAAAATTTCAGATCTTGGTTCGCAATATTTTTGGGGATATGATCTGTGGAAGTTAGGATTTTTTCAGGTTCCCGAATTTCATCTCAAAGAGGTGACCGTGGGCAAAACGTCATAACTCTCCCTTTGAGTGTCGGATTGAGATTCTGTAAAAAGTGGCTGCAAGTAAACGAACTTTAGTTTCTTTTATATTAATTTCATGGTCGAAGGAGGAAACAAGGACACGTGGCAAGTCGTACAAGTTCACTCTACTAAACTAGTCCTGAATTAGGTCATCGTAGGATATTGGGCATAACTTTGTCTTAAAGAATCCAAATCAGGTCAGACCTGTGGCATTTGAAAGAAGATTAAGAGCGCTACATCAGGGACAAATTTTAGTTATTTAGGATCTAAAATCACATAGATAATTCAGTTTCAATATCGAGCTTCTCAAAAGCAAGAAAAGGGTGTGTATTTGGTTTTTAAAATTGCATAACGTTTGTTTGAAAAAGCAATTTGAAGTGATTCCAAAGGCATATTTTGGAATTTTTATCAGTATTGGGTTCCATAATGCCTCAAAAAAATAATTCCATACCCATTAAGCCCTCAAAAAGCTATACTATGACCCATGAAGAGGAAGAATTGTAGTATGAGATATCAAAATTACGGTACCAAGTGCAACAAATTTCGATCTTGCGAAGAGCAACCGAAGATGACATAGATGGTTTAAAAGAAGAAATAGAGGCTAAGTTGGATGGTTTGAAGGATCAAATAATAGCTAATATGGATGATAAATTAGTGGAATATCACATCGAGCATCAACAACAAGTTCTCCAACTCTCAAAGGATAACCTAACTTTGGTGCAGAATCTAATGAAACAACAGGAAGATCAACATCACATCGAAAGAAGTTCTGAAGCAGTCATAGAAACAAGAAATTGGCAAGTACGATCAATTTCAGAGTATCTCAGCAAGTGGAAGAACTTTCCTATAGAATATTCCACATGGGAGGATGAGAATTTTATACAGAAGCATTAAGAAATAATCAAGTGTTGAGGACAACACTTGTTTGAAGGAGAGGGGCATGTTAAGTCCCTATATTAATAGTGTAGTCCCTTATTATGTTTTTGTAGCCCCCCTTATTGTTATTGTTGTACCCCTGTAACCCCCATATTTTTATTACTGTGCCCTTACATTATTATTGTTAGGTCGGCTAGGATTACATTGTGGCCCCATGGACTCCTATATATAGAAAGGAGGTTTTGTCATTTTTATCATCCAAGAATTGTTCATTCATGTAATGTATTGGAGGTTTCCCCCTCGAAGTGGCTTATTTCTAAGGCATTGATATCTATTTTATTCTCTTTTTGGAGTTGGTTTCACAACACCTGTTGACGACCTTTGTCTAGCCATCAGTTTGGGGATGGAATGCAGTTGACTCGGTGAGATTGGTATCTAATAATGACTAGAGGCTCGACCAGAATGTGCTTAGGAACTTGCTATCCCGATATGATATAATGGTGTGCGAGATCCCAAAATGTACCCACACTCATTCGAAGAAGATTTTGGCAGTGTCCTTTGCTGTGATATTCTTCATGAAGGCCACCAATATAGCCATCTTAGAAAATCTATCCAAGACCACAAATAAACAGTCATTACCATGCTTGGTGGAAGGGAGGCCAAACAGGTAGTCCATGGAGATGGATTCCCAGGGTTGGCTGGGAGTAAGAAGAGGATTGTACATTCCTTGCTTCTTGATATTTGGCTTGCTGATGGCATAATAAGAACATGATTTGATATATTTTCCAACATCCTATTAAAGTTTTCTCCAATATGAATAATTTTTCATTACTGCCACAATTTTCTCCACATCAAAGTGTTTTGTGACCCGACTATAGTGCCTCCAAAATTCGCTTGGCACACTCACTTAAAATAACATAAAGGTGGCCCAAGTAGCATAATAATGCATTATAAAGGTGTAAGTATGATACTTTCTTGCCATCCACTAGCACCTGGTATGTGGTGGTGAACTATGTATCATTTTTGTATAGTTGTGGCCATCCATAGATCTCGTGTCCACAAGAGTTGATAACAATGGTCAGTGCTGCAACCAAGGGTCAATTGAGAAAATATGCAACATGATTCGTGTTTCCCTTCTTGTATTTTATGTTCAAATGTAATTGTTACAGATATGTGGACCACTTCTTATGGCAACCATTTTGCAAATTCCTTTATTTATGTATGAACTGAAGAGGTCGGTGATTTGTGTGGATGAATGTCTCCTTCCCCATAATGTAATGTTTCCATTGTCGGCAAGCCTACACGATGGAATACATATATTTATCGTAGGTGGGCTATTTCTAAATTGTATCAGAAAGTGTCTCACTGTGATAGGCCACTGGATTCCCTTGCTAGGTGAGAACTACACCAATAACATAGTCAGAGGTATCTATCTCAATTTCAAATGGTTGTTACAGGTATGGCAATGTGAGTACTAGTGTAGAGAAAACGCAGTGCTTCAGCTCAATGAACACATTCTGTTGGGACTTAGACCAAGAAAACTTTGCTTTCGCTTTTCCCTTGGTAACTCGACTCAAAGGCTAAGTGATATGAGAGAATCCCAACACGAACCTCTGATAAAATTTGGAAAGGCCCACAAAGTTTTGAAATTATGTTAGAGTGGTCAGGGCTAGGCAATCCCGAATGAATTGGATCTTAGCTAGATCCACATGCACGCCTTACTCATTAATTATGTAACCCTGATATTGGACCTAATTCATGCCAAAGGTGCATTTATCCAAGTTGGCACATAGTTTGTGTTGCGCAGGGTTTGAAGGACATGTCGAATGTGTTGTAAGTGCCCTTGCCAAATATTGTTGAAGATGAGGATGTTGTCTAGATATGTAACCACAAACAAGTTGGTGAAGGGTCGCAAGATGTCATCCATCAGATGAAATTTTAGGGTCAGTTGTTAACCCGAAATACATGACCAACCACTCAGAAAGGCCCTCATTGGATTTGAAGGTGGTCTTGCATACATATGTGGGTTCTATTGGAACTTGGTGATAACCAAACTTTAAATCGATCTTGCTGAAGTACTTGGACCCCTTGAGTTTCTCAATAAGGTCATCAATCCATAGGATTGGATACCTATTCCTGAAAATGATTTTGTTTAGTGCTTGATAATCAATGCAAAGTCTCCTGGTGTCATCCTTCTTTTGTACAAGTACAATTAGGTTCCCATAAGGTGAGGAACTTGGTCAAATGTTCCCTTTATACAACAACTCCTAGATATGCCAATTGTTTTCTTCATTTTCCAAAATAGAGCGATAACATATCAACCCATTAGGTAGAGGTGCTTCGACATTCATACCAATCAAATTCTTGACCTGACATTGCAAAGGTACTTCTATGGGTAAGGAGAAGATGTACATGTATTCTTCCACGACCTTATCGACCCACTTCTGCTGCCTGGAGGAACCCTTCCTCGGCGCCATGGATGTGGCCACGATCTTCCCCCTAATTTGAGAGAGAATCAGAAAGAAAAAAAATTTCCTGGTCCAGGAGATGATCTTACTGCATTGCTTAACATATATCAAAGAGATGGCGGTAAGCAGGACTACCTCTGGTATCTTGTATAGCTTATTTCCCAAATTAATACTAACAGTGCGAGGCCTGAATCATACACAACATGACACTTCTACAAGTAGGTTGGCCTATTAACACATCACAAAATTCAAGAGGAGAAATATAACACAGTACCTCATCTGTGAAGGGATTGATGTTGTAGGGAAGACAACACTATTGGATGACGTAGAGATCTCATCCTTTGTCGAGCCACCCGATGGTGTTTGGCTGCGATGTGGTGCGGTAGGTAGTCCTAACCACTTAATGAACTTTGCTAAGATGAGTTTCTTTTGGCTCCCGTTGCCAAAAATGAACTACAATGGAGATACCTTCACCCACATATGTGAGTGGAAGAGACACTTTCCTTCCTATGGATATTTGGGATCAATATTTTGGACCTTGGTGGTGGAAATGGTGGCACTAGGCTCCACATCGATAATTGGATTCCCTTTGTCATTCGCCTTGTTAGGCTTTGAATCAAAGTCGAAATATGCATCTGACTCTAAAGTCTTCAGCTCGACCACTAACGACTACTTAGCGCGACACTCGTGTTGTGAGTGACGCTCTTTTGGAACTCACACCACTTTCATGTGTCATTTATCATCTTCGTGGTGCTCTTATTTTCTTGCGGGTTCGATGGGTTGTCTTGGGTCACCTCTCCTTGGATTTTTCCTTTTTTCTACAATGTGGGGGTGCCTTTTCCTTGCCTCAAATTTTTAGATCTAAAGTCTTGCTTCTCCTGTTTAAATTTTTTCTTGATATTGATAGCATATCGGTATGCGATGCCAAGTGAGGATATTTCAAGGAACTCCTTCTCATATTGAATGTATTTGTGTAGACATATGTGGTAATTTATTACTAGATGCCACTTAGAATCCTTAATACCCAATTTCGTGCGAAGGGTGTAAAAAATATTTGTGAACTCTGGTACGTCTCGGTCCCTTCCCTGCAACAGTGTGGTCCATTTTATCTACTTATCTTCATAGCTCCCGACAGGGTAATATTGTTCCTTGATGACATCTCAAAAAAAATTCCAAGTGGTTGCAACTGAAAATGGTAAAGGTTTCTTATCATCCCTCTGCTCACAGTAGGCTTCCCACGAGTCCTTGATGTGGGGGGCAACTTTGAGGAGTGCAAAAGTAATATTTTACCTATTGGAAAAATCATAAACAAAAAAATATCCTTCCAGCAGATTTAGCCATTTATCTACGACATCTGCATCTATTTGGCCTTCAAAAAAGCTAACTTATAACTTAAAGAGGGTGGTGCCTCCAAGGTGGCTACTAGATGAAGATGCTTCGCCTGCTGATACCCGCCGAAGGATCTCGAAAAAGTTATCCATCATCTTGTTCCTTTATCGCCCGAGAGCATTTTTCGAGCAATATTTTGAAAGTATCTCCTGCTCCCTCATCTTTCTTTTCTTTCGCCATGGGAGGTTATCAGGTTTGACAAGGTTGGTCTTGCAGGGGTTCAACCGATTCAAGTCCTTACTCCTTATACCCTAACCTCGTTGGGGACATGCACTGAAAAACAGAGAAAGAGAAAATCGCTCTAATACCGCTAATCCAAATTTTTGCACGAAATAAATGAAATACAAACTTAAAAAAAAACACAAATATACCACAAAAATTGAACTTCAATTCATTAATAACAAAATACTCAAATTGTTTACATGGAAAATAGAACTAAACTAGCTTGGGCGAAGGTAGCTTATCTTTGAGAAGAGATGTGATGGTTACATGCCTTCTGTACTATGTTTCATTGAGGCTTGGGTATTTTTTATTATTGAAAAACAATGGGAAAACCCTAAACATCCAAAAACCTAATCCTTGGAGATGAAGTGCCAAATTTTGTAGGCGTCGTTGGGATTAGTTGGAATGCCAACTTTCCGGGGTCGTAATTCGGCCATATGATCTTTTTTTGGCATGCACAATACCTCATTAGAAATATCTGTATGAGGACAAAATTTTTTTTGGGCAAGCCCTTACTCATTAGGTAAAATCTTGGCACATTTTGTAAAAAAAGCTGTTTAGGGCCTTAAAATGACTCTGGAAGTTTAGGACCCAAAAAACTGCCAGAAATAGTAAACTATGCTAAAATTAAGGAAATCGAAAGAAAGGACCATAAATTTTGCACTGCGCCGTGCCCTAACCGACATTGAGCCAAACGCAGCCTGCTCACGACCTTCAGCTAGCCTCGCATGGCTACCCCGGAGCTGGATCCAGGGTCGCCTTCACCATTAGCTACAGCTGCAACTTCGCACAGTCAACAACCAGATGAGGAATCACCTGCCTTCGCCTCTTTAATCAGTTCTTTGAGACCCCAACAAACCAGACTAGCAGCCACACAATTTGTAAAAAAATGGAATTCGTTCCAGAAATATCTCTACCTCCATCTGTGCCAAGGAAAGTTACGATCTCTCTGGCGGAAAAAGGACTAGTGGGTCAATTTACAGGACTGTGGCCCTCACCCAAAATAGTGTAGAAATGGGTAAAGAGGAATTAGATCCAGTTTACACAAGAAAAAATTGCCATAATATTTTGCGGCCAGGGATATTACACTTTTCATGTTGAGACCAAAAGTGATCGAGATCTCATATTCCGAAGCAGGCCTTACTTCATGGACACAAGGGGCTTGTACCTTAACTGATGGACTCCAGACTTTGATCCAGAACTAGATGTTCCCAACGTTGTACCAGTATGGGTCAGATTGCCGCACCTCCCTCTCCATTGTTGGAGTGATGAATCGGTTCGTGCAATAGGAAACAGAGTGGGCAAATACATCGACATAAGTGAACCCAATGACAACATGCAGGCATGCACAAGAATCTGTGTTGAGGTGGATTTAGGAAAGGGCTTCCCAGAAGCGGTCAAAATCAAGGTGGACAGCTGGATCCACATCCAATAGCCGGACTACAAGCATATCCCCTTCAATTGTAAGGTATGTCATGAATATGGTCATTTCGCCAATAGATGTAGCAAAAGAGAGGAACCTGAAAAAAAAACACAGAAGAAACCTCAGATCCAAAATGGGTGCAAGTAAAAAAGAAGAAGACAACTTCAAAACCCACTTTAGGTGCACATCCTCCTCCTCCGCCGGGATCTACCATCCCCTCTCAAACAACCTCCCTCTTGGGGACAAACCCTTTTGACATCCTCTCATCTACCCTCATTCCATCAGATCCGATCTCCACCTCCTCCCCTATTCCTACTCTCCTTACATCTCCCATCCCTACCCCTCTTGGCTCTCCTCATCTGGCGGACAAGCCTCTCCCTCAAAACGTGGACCGAATCCTCACAAGAAAACAAACAAAAGAAACCCCTCAAAACACCGAGAACACAAAAAAAGTTGGAGGGAGATCAAACAAAGAAATAAGAGATGAAGAAGCAGCCAAAGATATTTCATTGGGAACACAACAGGGACTGGAGAATTTTCTAGAAAAATGACCAAATAATAAAGAAAAAGTACAACAAGCAAACAAAGGGAGGGGTCCAATAATGATAGCTGTCTCTTGGAATTGTAGAGGGTTGGGTCACCCCTCCAAAATTAAATTTTTAAAAGACCTGATTAAAATTGAAAAACCTGACATCCTCTTAATTCAAGAGACAAAGATAAGTAGTCAAGAAATTTATATGATCATAGAAAAATCTAGGATTTATGAAGGACAAGCAATATCAGCTACTGGAGCTTCAGGAGGGATAAGCACTATATGGAAAAAAGGGAAATGGAAACTGCACCAACACACAAAAAAAAAACACTTGATAAACACTAAATTGGAGAATGTTGAAACTGGCGGGAAAGCCAACATCTACAACATATACTCCCCCAACCACTATAAGGACAAGGAAAGATGCTGACAAACCTTAAAAGATAGCATTGGGGATGACCGCGAAGACAAAATTATTGTTGGTGGAGATCTAAATTTAATACTCAAAGCTGAAGAAAAACGAGGAGGGAATTTCTTGTCGGATCCAAGCAGAGAAACTCTAAAAGAGATAATGGAACAAAGTAACCTTCTTCATATCCCCTCTAAAAATGGGAAATACACCTGGTAAAATAGAAGAATAGGCAGGGCAAACATCAAGGAAAGGCTAGATCGGATCCTTATCCGAGATAAGATGATAGTCAACTACAGTAGAACGGCCTCCAGAATTATTCCCTCAGTAGTTTCTGACCACAAACCAGTTTTCATGGAGCTGGGCATGGCTGAAAATTATGGACCATTGCCCTTCAGATATAACCAGCTTTGGGGCAGCAGTGAAGAAGCACAAAAAGAGGTGGAAAAGGTATGGGGAAAAAACATCAGTGGATCCCCCACTTATATATGGGAAACAAAAATAAAAGCAACAAAAGTAAGCCTGAAATATTGGGAAAAAAACAGATATAAAGAACCACACAAAGAGAAAGAGGACCTAAAAAATGAGCTAAAGCAAATTCAATAGGAACTGGAAAGCAATGACAACACCATAGAAAAGGAAGCACGAGAAAAAGAAGTTCAATGGAAAATCTACAGAAACAACAGGAAAGAGGAAGATACTTGGAGGCTCAAGTCTAGATAGTTATGGATGCAAGCTGGAGACAAGAACACCTACTTCTTTCGTAACTTGGCAAAAACCAGAATAATAAAGAACAATGTTGAAAAAATCACAGGAGGAGAAGGATAGGAGTTAAAAGGACAAGAATAAATAAAAAATGATGCCTTTAACCATTTCAAAAATCTTCTCACCGCTCCAGATAGCGAGGAAAATCCTGAAGAGTTTCAGAGACATATCCCAAGAATTATTGACAATAGCGGCAACATCTCTCTCACTAAGGAAGTGACGGAAGAAGAAGTAAAGGAAGCTATCTGGACCTTGCAACCGGACAAGGCACCGGGACTAGATGGTTTTCTCATAGCTTTATACAAAACCTTTTGGCACATCATAAAAAAGGATCTGCTGAAAATGATAAGATATGTAATGAGAAAAAGAAAGATTGGAGGATACACCAATTCAACCTTTTTGGCCTTAATACCCAAAGATCCTCGACCTTCTACTCTCAACCGCTTCAGGCCCATATCCCTTTGCAGCAATTCTTATAAAATTATTTCCAAAATTGTAGCTGGCAGGCTGAAACCCCTCCTTCCCTACCTAACCATTGAAAACCAAGAAGGATTTGTTCCCAGTAGGCAGATAGTGGACAACATCATCTTAGTTCAAGAAGCCATTCATACCAGTCTCACCAACAATGAAAAAGGCTTCATTCTAAAAATGGATATGGTAAATGCCTTTGATAGAGTTAACGTCTCTTTTCTTGCAGATGTTCTAAAAGCTTTCGGCTTCTCAGATGAATTTGTCGAATTAATATAAGCATGCTGAGTGGCCTCTTGGATAGCTCCACTCATCAATGGCGAGCCGTGCAAATTCTTTCAAAGTTCAAGGGGAATAAGACAGGGATGCCCCCTATCTCCCTTCCTCTATATAATAATGGCAGACTCCCTCAGCAAAAACTTGGAACAATGCAAAAGAAACTCGACTCTAACAGGCCTCTCAATAAGCAGAGGAACCAAAAGAATAAATCACTCTCTGTTTGCTGATAATACTCTTCTAATGGGAGGAGAATCTTGTATAGTTGCAAGAATATTCAAAGCTATCTTGGACAGCTTCATGGAGGTTTCTGGAGGCATGGTCAACAATGGCAAAAGCTGTTTATACAGTTGGAACACTCCCTTAAGGACCCTGCAGATAATGTCACAAATTCTGAATATTCCTTTCCAAAACAGATGGGACCATTTTCAATACCTGGGGCTGCCAATAAGCAAGAAAAACATGAAGAACAAGATATGGTGCAAATTTGCAGAAAAAATGAAAGTAAAAATCCAAGCTTGGGGAATGCTTTGGCTAAACCACGCAGTCAGAATAACGCTAATAAAGTCCATATTAGCAACTTTTCCTCTATACTAATTTGCACTTATATCGGCCCCTGCAAGCATCCACAAACAAATTGAACTAATTGTTAGAAGCTTTTTATGGCAGGGAGGGAAAAGGGAAAAAAAAAATTTAGTCTGATAAATTGGAAGCAGGTAACAGACTCATACAAACATGGGGGTCTCTCCATAAAACTTCCAGGACTAATGAACACAGCACTAGGGAGTAAAATAACTTGGAGCTTCCTAACAGGGGAAAAATCATGGTGGAAAGCTGCCCTTGAAGCTAAATATCTCAATGGTCCAAGAACCACGACTCTGGACAAGACCCCTCCGACAAGGCCTTGTACTTAGATATGGAAAGCAATCACCAATGCAACTCAATTCATCAAAGATCATATCACAATGAGACTGGGAAATGGGAACGAACGAACATCTGGAAAGATAACATAATGGGACACCCACCCTTGGGAAATAATCCAAGTACAAAGGATTTAAAAGAATGGATGTCAAAGGAAGGCCTTCACAAGTTGAATGACATTTCCACCTGGGATATAGACGGAGACTGGAAGAAATGGGCCAAACCCAATCTTCCGCGTGACCTTACAGACCAATGGGATCAATTAATAGCTCTCTTAGCAGGGGTAGCCCCGATAGACAAAAATAAGAAGGATATTTACATATGGGAGCCAACAGGAGGATATTATACGGTTAGAAAAGGATACCAAAAACTTCATGAGAATCAAAACCAACAAGACTGGCAATACTGGAGATTAGCGTGGAAGGTTGAATCCCTTCTCAAAATCAAATTTTTTTTGTGGACTTTACTACACAGCAAATCTCTAACTGCAGAGAATCTAAAAAGAAGAGGAATAAGTGGGTCGTCTCAATGTCCACTATGCAGAAAGGAGGAAGAAACAATCCAACATTTATTTTTGGAGTGATCCTTCTCAAGAAAATGCTGGGAGGCAATGGTGATACCCATAGCAGAAAATATAAATTACAACGTCCCCATAAACCAATTTATCAGCAGATGGAAAAGTAGTTACCCACACTCCTTGAAAAACAAACAAACAATGAAGGGACTATGGAACAACCTAACTTCATTCCTCTGCTGGCAACTATGGTTAGCAAGAAATGGAGTAATTTTCAAAGTGTTATCACTCAGATTTTCCTTGAAGTTGTTGGAAGAGGAAAGGGGTCCGAGGTAACCACAAACCAATCTTTTAGATACAGAATCTAGCCAATCTGTATCGAGAGAGGGCTCTCTCTTTCAAATTTAGCTTTGTTTTTAGAAAATATTAGGCTAGTTATAAAGTCCAGGGGTTTTGTTTGAATTTAGGTTGATGGAATTCTTTAGCTGAGGTTAAGATCAAATAGTTTCAGTCCATTGGGCTAATGGAGTCAAAGGATTGGCTGCACTGGCTTAAGTTTTTTAACAAAAGATGGTTTATCAGGGCAAGATAATCAAACTAGAAACAATTATAGATCTAAAGCGAATGGAATGGAATTCAAACGGATGAAAGACAATGAATAATCTTTCAACACATTCAAGAGAAGAGAAATAAATTGATTATCAATAAAGAGCAGTTAAGTATTCTTTACTAAATAACCAAAGATGTATGAACTAGACAAACAGGAGCAATTAAGAATTCGTTGTTTAAACTAGTTTAGAAGAAAACATTTAGAATAATAACGACTGAAATCAGATTACACCTAAGTACTTTCTGATTTAATCTTTTTCGTTAAATATCAAGATAATGAAACACAGATGATATTGTAAACAAATATTTAAACTTCAAAACATGAGATAGAGATGACTTATTGATCCTTCATTCGACACATGAATCCTGAGAAAAGTCTTCTGCCTCAATTCCTTGTCCATTTTTGCCACGAAAAATTTATCCAAAGCTCTTTATTCCAATATATTCAATTTTACATCAAATTACAAGATTTCACACCAAAATACTTCCAAGAGTGAAGTATTTATACAAATTCTAAACTAAAATATCTTGAAAAAATATCAAGATTTGTTCACAAATCTCTCCAACTATTTTACATAAAGAACTTAAGTAAAGGACACTCAAACTAATGCATCTATTTGGCACTATTTCTTATGGATAGGTGATGACAAAGAGGAGAATTCGGATTTTGGATCCAACTCTTAGTTGATGATGATGCATCCAAGTCACTAACTGCTTCCTTTCTTTGTGCATTCTGCTCCAACAATTCTGAAAACTTGAGGTCCAATGATATCTTTTTATTCCTCAATCCGTAATAGATATGTAAAAAGTGAAAGAGGTTATTGTGGACTAACATGTTGGTGAGATAAAACACTTTCCGTTTCCTAAAATTCCTCTCCAGCTGTGCACAATAGGCTCTGTAAACATATGTGTAAAACAGAGTTTTACAGAGTCTGAAGAATAGCCTGTAAAGATGTGCATGTATCTATCATTATGAAATCACTGTACAAAAAGTGAGATAGGTTTTTGTATATGGTTCTCTTAGGAACAAAAACCTCCTTCAGTTTTGTATGATGTATTTTGGATTTACCACAATCTTCTCTGAAAAATGATGACTTAACTGGTATTTTCTGCAAAAAGTGCTTTCCAACATTGTTTAATATTTCCAAAACAGTAATAGCTGTTAGAAAAGTGAGAGAGGTTTTGTATATGGTCCTCTTAAGGACATAAACCTCCTTTAGTTTTGCAAAATTCATCTTGGATTTATCACAACAGTTTCTGCAAAACAATGACTAAGGCATGAAATTTCTGCAAAAAATGTTCCTTCTTGTTGTGTTTTTCATCTTTTCACCTTTTTGTTCTTTTAACTATTTTACTTTCACTTTAGATAAAATTCATTGTGGTTGGTGAAAGTGTTTTCATCTTTGTTTAACCCTTAATATCTTCATGTTTATTTTCACTGTTTACTGTTTACTTTTTTCTTTTTACCGCTCTATTTTTATCTTTCTTCACTTTGTCATGAACTTGTATGTTATGTTTTGTAACTGTCTTCCCTGATGTTTATCTTCATGGTAGTTGATTTACTTGACTTGGTCTTCAATCTGATACTCTTTAACCCTAATACTCTTTGACTGTTCTTTACTATGTCCTTTTACCTTCAATGTGTAGTTTAGGTTTTTACTATTTGTTTCAACAGTAAATCGTTTAATATCCTATTTCCCTTGCTTGTCTTTCAACTGTATGTTTTATCTTCCATCTCTATTTGAATAGATTTGATAACACTCTTGGAGTAAACAAGTCTTATGACTAGTATTAAGACTGTTTATCCAAGGATGTGGTCTTCTGATCACGTGTAAAACAAAACAAATTGTTAAGAAAACATTGGTTTGCAGGGGAGGTCGAAAAGGTTTCATTTGATGTTGAGATGTCTGTGGAGTGAATCTAGAATGATTTTTGGGAGGTAAACCATGCTCGAATTGGTTAACAGAGACTTCAGGTGGCGCAACTGGGTTACAAAGGGTTTTACTACACAATCAGGCGAAAATGAGCAACACTAGGGTGTTTGTGTTTAAACTGGTAAACGGTTGATATTGGCGGGTAAGCTTTGAATGAACAGTGGACAGATGGCACTGACTTGACGATGTGAAGTTTTGTCGTTAGTGGGAGGTTGTAAGCAGTACGCGATGGCACCGCTTTTGGGGAAAGGTGGTTTTGGGCGGACGGTGAGCGATTCCATACGATGAACGACACGTGGCGCGATACTGTTCAGAAAACCGCTTGGCCATCGCGCGTTATCGTTCGGACGAGGAAGGCTAGCGATATTAATATCAACCGTAGATCTGAGATCTATTGATCGAACGATGGTCAGGGTTACGAGATGATGGAAAGATAACGAGCGGGCCCAATGTAATTTATTTTGAATTAATCGCATTGGGGGTGATTTGATTGGCGGATTCAAGGTATTAATTAATCATGAGGATTAATTAACCCTTATTGATATGGCGCAGAAATGCGCTCATGATTAATCAACGATTTGACTAATTAATAATGATTAATACATTAATATGGTTATTCTTCAACCAAAGGGGCGGGATATTATTATTTGGGAATTATTAAAATAATACGGGAAAAGGTGAAAATTTATTTGGGAGTTATATACTATGTGTTAAAGTTAATATGATTATGAAATGAAAAGCGCCAAGTTAAAACATTTCACGTATATATTCAAACTTAGGCTAAAGATGCAAAAGGGGTTTTTTAGGTGATGTTATGTATTTTCGTAAGTAAAGTAGGAATTTACACTTAGGAAATGAGTTTATGAAATCAAATGAATGGTTTATGGATGATTCTAAGTACTTAGGCTCTTAAATCATTGGGCTGAGGGTCCAGTCCCTCCAAAAGTCAGAGAAATGCTCTAAGCCCCTTTAATTTTCAAAGACCTTAATACTTCAGGGGGAATTAGTGAAATCTTTAGGGAAAAATGTGAATGGAAGTTAGTTATTTAGGACTTTGCTTTCGTTTGAAATTTCTTCCGTGTAGTGTTTGCCTTTTTCACTTGTGATGAAGGTAAAGATTAACACATTTAGAACCATTATTCATCGCATGTAATTATGCAACATCATCTACCTACCCTACCTACTTTACCCTACCATTTTTCCTTCTTTATTAGGGTGCACTTAGACTGGCAAACCCTTATCACACTTTTCTTTTTACATATAGAAATCTATCTAAATCTAACCTTATTACATCCAAGGGCTCAGATTAAACTGTTGAGCTCCTTTTATTTACTCTACCTATCTACTTATCTGCCAAGATTAAACAGTTTGGTCAGATTTTATTCTCTATCACTAAAACATAAAATTGAAAGATGAACTAGTCAAGCTTAAACTGTTTGACTGTTCATAAATTGTGGCATAAGATACAAGTTGCACACAATTTGTTTATTTACATAAGAGAAAAAAGTAGTGGCATTTAGACTTGCACACTTTCCTGGTCTATTTTTGTTTGGGGTTCATTTATTTCACTTTTTTGACCATTTTATTCTTTTCACCCTTTGATTTTTCTTTTAGGGTATACCCTCTTTACATTTTTTAAATTTTTTGATATTTTTGAAAATATGGAAAAACTTTGCAACAAGAAAAGGTATGAACATATTACATAGTTCATCAAGTCAATCATGAAATATGACACCTATTGGTATAGGAGTCTAACACGGGCTCCACTTGGGGATGGCTTTTCCTGGTGAAAAGTCAAGAACAGCAGGTCAGTTGGCCTCAAAATGATTATGACTAAACCATGGAATATTTTTCTCCTTGTTGCTTTATTGTTTGTATGACAGTAATACTTCTGAAGCTTAGGGCCTTTTCCTCAGGCTTCAACTCCAGTAAGTTACTATCTACTCAAAACTTAAAACTTTGTTTCCCAGTTGGAAATCTTCTGCCTTGGTCCAATCCCAAACATGAATTTGCTGTGGCTGAAAATCTTGAATTGAATATAGTCTTTTTTTTGCAACCTGAAATCTGATCTGAAACTAAAACAACACACAAACAAAATTTCAAACCAACTTAATGAAAAACTAGTTGAAAATTGAAACCTAAAAAAGAAAAATGCTCAAAGTCCTAAGCTTATTAGCACTCATCTACCTACTCAATCTATTGTTCAACTGCTAGTTAGGTAAAATGAAATATCCAATGCAACCATTCAAGCATTATGTACTTTGATAGATTTTGTTGCATTTTCTTGTTGATTATCAAAAGACCCTGGCAACCTATTAAACTTGTCAACAAATGAGAGGATAAGGAAACACTCGATTTCCTTTGCCGACTCTAGAAACCTGTACAAAAGGATCTTCCAGAATATATACACTAATGTTTAACTGATCTAAACAATTGTACATCTATTCTGGATGGCCTCCATACCATGAATATGAAATTTTATTTTCATCTTTATCTCGTTGTAAACTTTCAGATAAGATTTGTGAGGATATTCCTACTGATTGTAATGTTTGACTGCTGAAACCTTTATCATCTTGATTCTGAAAATCATAGTTATTTAATAGAGAAATGTTTTGAATGCCTTCAATATTCAACATATCTGCTATTGGATCGTGAAAAACTTGGGAAAATGGCTGCGACCTATAGCATATAGGTTTCCATGAGACTTCATAAAGGACAACAAGTTTGTCATCCTTTTCTTTAAATATGTTATACCATATTTCTTTTAAATGCTGAAATGATTCAAAAAATAGTGGTATGGAACTTTCTTGTGTCATTTGATCATTTATTTCAATGGGAACTGGCAACTGCAATTGTGAAACTAAAAAATATTGATCAATAGTTTCATTATCTTCTTTGTTGTCAATCAAAATTACTAAATATTGATGATTATTGATGGCCTGAAAGTTGTCTCTAATGAATTGAAATGAAGCAAAACAAATAGGTAAAGAACCTTCAATTATTTCCACATTTTCTGCTCTTTCTTCCTGACTCTCATGGCTGATCTGTACGGGCTGATCACTATCTTTAATCTGCTGAAACTGAGTTTCTTCTTCCCATAAACTAGCTTTTGATTGCTCTGTAAAACTAGCTTGATTTTGGAGAACATAACTATCATCATAATGATCATACTTAGGCAAATCATAAAAAGAAGGAATGTCATCAAACATACACATTAGATTAACAAATTCATCTTCTTCATATTGATTTGTAAATTCATTTTCTGATCTATGATAGTTTGAATTAAGAGGAATTTATTCATGGCTATCAACCACTTCTATTTCTTCATGGTGATTTTGAATAAAAAATTCTTCTTTCATAGTGATCTCCTGTATTATTTCATCTAGTTTTCTTACCAAAAGGCTGAGTTTTACCTCTGCAATATTTTTCTTTTCCTCTTCTTCCGCTTTCAACTTTTTCTATTTGATTTACAGATTAACTTCTACATTGACTGCAATGTTCTGCATCTTACAAGTGTTTTTGGATCTCTTTCTCTTAATCAAAATTCTACTTCTGGATCAAAGGCACTTGGATAATGCAAGAGAGCTGAATCATGAGGAGGTCTAATATTTTCTGGCAATGAATTATAAACTTGATTAAATCTGTTAGAAAATTGTTGTGTTGTTTCATTTGAATGTATTTTTAATTGATTATATTCTTCCATGATCACAAAATGATTAACTTTGATTATCCATCTACCAAGGAAAATTTTGATAAACTGCTGGAAATTTGAGATGCTAGCAATAGGCAGATTTTTGAACCAATTCTTTATTCTATTTTGAAAAGAAGGAGAAAAAGGTTTGATTTTAACATCATCTTCATCAATCTCTAATAAATCCAAATAATTCTCAAAACCTTGAATATGTTTTTGGGGAGTGATACCATTCTCTCCATCAAATCTAGGAAGATACTTGTAGTATTTTTTAGGAAAATCATGGAGTATAGGAGGTAAAATAAGGGGCTTATATCTATCTGGAAATTTATATGACACAGGGATATGTACAGGGATTTTAAGATCAGTCTTGATTATTTGAGGCTTCTTAATTGGAAAATGATCATCATTAGATTCAAAAGAAAGCTGCTCAAGGAGATTAGGAGAACTATTACTTACAATCTTCAAAGGAAAATAATTAAACATTAATCTAAGATCTTCTATAAAATACAATATACATTGAAAAAATTTCTTAACTAGAAAGAACATAATGTCTTGGATTAAGATCCAAGTTGAAAGCCCGATCTTTCCATATTGTTCTTTGAGGTTCATTCCTCCAGTCGAGTCTTAGTAGTGAAATTGATTTTGGAGTCGCTAGGTGGATGATTTAACCTTTGTGTGTCTGATCCCTGTCCACCATCATAGATCAGATCTAAACCTATAAAACAATTCTGAAGAAAAAGTTAGTTCTTCAGTAAACCAAATTTTGAGTATTTTATGATTATTTTGTTTTTTTATGAATTTTCAAAACAACTTCTATGATTTCTTTAAGAGGATTTAGATATGAGATTTAAACTTTCTTAAAGACTCATTTGACAAGAGGAACTGATCAAGTATTTGAAACCAGACGTTCAATCCATAAACTAGAACAGAGATAGACTGAAGCAACATTTATTTACTATGCAATTTCAAAGCAAGAGCAGTTCAAAGGCTACCTGGCTAACTTCAGGCTCCGTCTGTAGTTTATAAAATAAACAATAGTAATAATAAATTATTCAGATCCCCAGTGGAGTCGCCACTATGTTATCACTCAGATTTTCCTTGAAATTGTTCGAAGAGGAAAGGGCTCCGAGGTAACCACAAACCAACCTTTAGGTACAAAACCTAAACAATCTGTACCCAGGGAGGGCTCTCTCTATTAAATTTAGCTTTGTTTTTGGAAGATATTAGGCTAGTTATAAAGTCCAGGGGTTTTGATTTTGTTTGGGTTGATGGAATTATTTAGATGAGATTAAGATCAAGTAGTTTCAGTACATTAGGCTCATGGAGTCAAAGGATTGGATGCACTGGTTTAAGTTTTTTAACAAAAGATGGTTTATTAGGGCAAGATAATCAAACTAGAAACAATTATAGATCTAAAGTGAATGGAATGGAATTCAAACGGATGAAAGGAAATATAGAATCTTTCAACACATTCAAGATAAGATAAATAGATTGATTATCAATAAAGAGCAGTTAAATATTCTTTACTAAACAACCAAAGATGTATGAACTAGACAAACAGGAGCAATTAAGCATTCACTGTTTAAACCAGTTTAGAAGAAAACATTTAGAATAATAACGAATGAAATTAGATTACACCTAAGTAATTTCTAATTTAATCATTTTTGTTAAATATTAAGATAATGAAACATAGATGATATTGTAAAAAAATATAAAACTTCAAAACATGGGATAGAGATGACTTATTGATCCTTGATTTGACACATGAATCCTGAGAAAAGTCTTCTGCCTCAATTCCTTGTCCAGTTTTGCCACGAAAAATTTATATAAAGCTCTTTATTCCAAAATATTCAATGTTACATCAAAGTATAAGAATCCACCCCAAAATTCTTCCAAGAGTGAAGTATTTATACAAATTGTAAACTAAAAATATCTTGAAAAAATATCAAGATTAGTTCACAAATCTCTCCAACTATTTTACATAAATAGAACTTAAGTAAAGGACACTCAAACTAATGCATATATTTGGCACTATTTGTATGGATAGGTGATGAAAAAGAGGATAATTAAATTTTTATCCAACTCTTAGTTGATGATGAGGCATCCAAGTCACTAACTGCTTCCTTTCTTTGTGCATTATGCTCCAACAATTCTGCAAACTTTGGGTCCAATGATACCTTTTTATTTCTCAATCCATAATAGATATGTAAATAGTGAAAGAGGTTATTTTAGATAAATATGTTAATGAGATAAAACTCTTTCAGTTTCCTAAAATTACTCACCATATGTGCACAATAGGCTCTGTAAAAATATGTGTAAAATAGAATTTTACAGAGTCTGAAAAATAGCCTGTAAAGTTGTGCATGTATCTCTCATTATGAAATCACTGTGCAAATAGTGAGATAGGTTTCTGTAGATGGTTCTCTTAGGAACAAAAACCTGATTCAGTTTTGTATGATGTATTTTTTATTGGCCACAATCCTCTCTGCAAAATGATGACTTAACTGGTATTTTCTACAAAAAGTGCTTTCCAACATTGTTTAATATTTCAAAAACCATAATAGCTGTTACAAAAGTGAGAGAGGTTTTTGTATATTGTCCTCTTAAGAACATAAAAATCCTTCAGTCTTGCAAAATTCATCTTGGATTGATCACGATAGTTTCTGCAAAACTATAACTTAAATAGGAAATTTTTGAAGAATGTACCATTTTTGCTCTAATTTCAGCTTTTAATTTTTTTGTTCTTTTGACTGTTTTTCACTTTTACTTTGGATAAAATTCATTGTGGTTGGTGAAATTTTTTTCATATTTGTTTAACCCTTAATGTTCTTCATGTTTATTTTCACTGTTTACTGTTTACTTTTTACTTTTTACCGCTCTATTTTTTATTTGTCTTCACTTTGTCATGAACTTGTATGTTCTGTTTTGTAACTGTCTTCACTGCTGTTTATCTTCATGCTAGCTGATTTACTTGACTTGGTCTTCAATTTGATACTCTTTAATTCTGATACTCTTTAACTGTTCTTTACTGTGTCCTTTTACCTTCAATGTGTAGTTTAGGATTTTACTGTCTGTTTCAACAGTAAATTGTTTAATATCCTGTTTCCTTTGCTTGTATTTCAACTGTATGTTTTATCTTCCGTCTCTGTTTGAATAGGTTTGATAACACTCTAGGAGTAAACAAGTGCTATGACTAGTATTAAGATTGTTTATCCAAGGATGATATCTTACGTCACACAGCAAAACAAAACAAATTGTAAGAAAGCATTGGTTTGCGGGAGGTCGAAAAGGTTTCATTTGATTTTGAAAATTCTGGAGTGAATCTAGAATGATTTCTAGGAGGTAAACCATGCTCGAATTGGTTAACGAGAGGCTTCGAGGTGGCGCGGTACAGGTTCTGGGGTTTTTCTTGCTGTCGGTGGAAATGAGCAACACTAAGTGTTTGAGTTCCAAACGGGTAAAATATTCGTGTTAGTGGGTAAGCTTTGAATGAACAGTGGACAGATGGCGCTGACTTGACGATGTGAAGTTTTGTCGTTAGTGGGAGGCGGTAAGCGGTACGCGATCGCACCGCTTTTGGAGTTAAGTGGTATCGGGCGGAGGGCGAGCGATTCCATACGATGAATGACGCGTGGCGCAGCACTGTTTAGAAAACCGCTTGGCCATCACGCGTTATCGTTCAGATGAGGATGGCCATCGATATGGATTATAACCATTGATCTTGGATTGATTGATCGAACAGTCATCAGGAAGGCGAGATGGCAGGGATTTAATATAGCGGGCCCAATGTGATTTATTATGAATTAATTGCATCGGGGGCGTTTCTATTGGCATATTAAGTTATTAATTAACTTGGAGAGTTAATTAATTCCTTTATACGGTGGAGTTTATTTAATTGGGAATTCAACCAATTAATTAAAGTTATATGGTTATTTTTCAACCAACGGGCGAGATATTATATTAATTGGGAATTATTAAAATAATACGGGAAAAAGGTGAAAATTTATTTGGGAGTTATATACTGTGTGTTAAAGTTAATATGATTATGAAATGAAAAGCGCCAAGTTAAAACATTTCACGTATATATTCAAACTTAGGCTAAAGATGAAAAATGGGTTTTTTAGGTGATGTTATGTATTTTCCTAAGTAGGAATTTACACTTAGGAAATGAGTTTATGAAATCAAATGAATGGTTGATGGATGATTCTAAGTACTTAGGCTCTTAAATCATTGGGCCGAGGGTCTGGTCCCTCCAAAATTTAGAGAAATGCTTTGAGCCCCTTTAATTTTCAAAGACCTTAATACTTCAGAGGGAATTAGTGAAATCTTTAAGGAAAAATAAGAAGGGAAGTTAATAATTTTGACTTTGCTTTTGCTTGAAATTTCTTCCAGTGTAGTGTTTTCCTTTGCACTTGTGATGAAAGTAAAAGATTTAACACATCTAGAATCATTATCCATCACATGTAATTTTGCAACATCATCTACCTACCCTACCATTTTCTCTTCTTTATTAGGGTGCACTTAGACTGGCAAACCCTTATCACACTTTTTCTTTTACATATGGAAATCTATCTGATTCTAACTTTATTACATCCAAGGGCTCAGATTAAGCTGTTGAGCTCCTTTTATTCACTCTACCTATCTATTTATCTGCCAAGATTAAATAGTTTGGTCAGATTTTATTCTCTATCTCTAAAACATAAAATTGAAAGATGAACTAGCCAAGCTTAAACTGTTTGACTATTCATTAATTGTAGCATAAAACACAAATTGCACACAATTTGTTTATTACATCAGAACAAAAAGTAGTGGCATTTAGATTTGCACACTTTCCTTAGCCTTTCTTTTGGTGGGGTTCATTTTCTTTCACTTTTTTGGTCATTTTTATTTTTTCACCCTTTGATTTTTCTTTTAGGGTATACCCTCTTTACATTTTTTAAATTTTTTTTATTTTTTGATTTTTTAAGTATATATAAAACAGCACACATCGAGAAAAGTATGAACAAATTATAGTTATCAAGTCAATTATGAAATATGACACCTATTGGTATAGGAGTCTAACACAAAGATAAAACCCCAACAGTAAGCAAAGTCACAACAAAAACATGGGGATTAATGGTGGAATTTCTCACAGCAAAAGGGGTCAAAGGAATCAATCTGAGCCAACTCCAAGAAGAGGAAAGGAACTGGATTAGTTTTGCAGCAAGAAAGATCAAACAGGTCCCTCAAATGAAAAACACAATGAGGCATCAAATTTGAAAAATAAGGAAAAATGAAGAAGAATTTCAAGCCTGGGTAAACACTCTAAACAAAGCATGCCTCTTTTTTGACGGTGCATCAAAAAAGAACCCAGGCAAAGCAGGAACTGGAGGAATAATATTGCTACAAAATTAGTCCACGCAGATACCTTACAATTGGGGTCTAGGCCAGATGATGAATAACAAAGCAGAGGCCTATGGGCTTTTGCTAGGTCTCAAAATTCTAAAAGAGAAAAAAATCAATGAAGCCATTATCTTTGGGGACTCAGCTATCATTATCAAGGCAATGGCAACAAATTCTCTCCCAAAAAATGCAGGACTAAATCAAATTCTGAGTAGAGCACAAAAATATCAAGTCAGATTGGCAACATAGAGTATTTACACATTTTGAGGAAGAACAATAAGTCAGTGGATGAGCAAGAAAACAAAGGAGTCCATCAGAATGCTGGACAAGTTCAAATTGGAGAAATCATAACACAAGTTCCTATCCCTTGATCTACCCTCCCTCATCCATGATGGTCAACAATCAAATCAATTCAAATAAGAAATTCAAAGATATCATCAAAATATCCCTTGAATCTACATCCAAGGATTTTGTCAAAACTGGAATAATATTAAATCTCTGCAATATCCTCAAAATCACTGTAAACAATACTTAAAAATCTCTTGGAATCATGCCTCACGTGATCTCATTGTACCCTTACTCTCTCATGTGCATCAAAAAATTTCGTTTTGGCCATCCAACCTTTCATCTCTCCCTCACGATTTTGTTTCTGCATGAGAATTTTTCTTTCCTTGCTGTGTTTTCCCTCTTCACCCCTTGGCTTTTCCTACGCTTTTTCCAGCCCTCCCATGTGCACAACATCCTCCTTATTTCCCCTATTCACTTCTTTCCTGCTTTTCTCCCAGCCCCCTTCACCAATCCTCTGCCAGCTCGCTTTAAGGCATCCTTGCTTCGCTCCTTAGTGAGCTGGACGCTCACATCTTCTCTGGCAGCACCCACGCACTTCAAACTGCATTATCATATATCCTCAATCATCAAGAGAACGTTTTCATCTTCAAAGAGAACAACAGGAAGACTAAGAGCAACGCAACAGTGGGTTTCTTCAATGAAAGAAGGAGCAAACATTACAAGTAGCATCAACAGTGAAAATTCAAAGATGGACCCTATGGAGAACAGAGCACATCCTTGTGCGTGCAAGTCTCCTTAGGAATTGTGATTGAAAATCTCAAGAATCGGTGGAGTGTAAAAACTCTGGTAAAATTTATAAGTATATATTATTATTGATAAAATATGAGAGATGATTACAATGGGGAATCACCGAGTCTTTAAAATAGCCTTATGGTGTCCCTTGGCGAAGAGGCATGATCGTTGATCATGCCCTTCCACATTAATAAACCTAAGATAACTATATTTAACTAATAATTAATAAAATATACATAACATTGCCCCTCTCTTAAAGATGATTTGTCCTCAAAGCATATGTAATGAAGGACATCATTGACGAATGCCTAGGTTTCTCGAGCGGCGAGCTCTTGCTTCCCACATTTTAAAAAGATTGTGGAGCACCTTCTCGAGTTCAATATTTTGGTGATGTGAATAGCAACAAGATTTGATATTGACAGGGTCAGGTCCTTTCTTGACTTCTATTGGATGTTCATGTTCCCTATTAGGAGTTATTTTTATTGGTAGGTCTTGGAAGACTTTTTCGCGTTTCCTAACTATTCCTTGTTCTTCTGGTGATTTTTCGTGATTCCTTTTTAGATTTAGAGGTAAGTTACCAACAATTATCATTCGATGCAACTTCTCCTCATCATCAAATGATTCATTCTTAACAACCATATCTGCTTCATCACCGAAGGCCTCAACAACTTTTGGAACTGTATCAGTGGCTTTGGATGTGTTTGTCTCTTCACATTTTTCTTTCAATTCCGGGGATGAAACATTTTGTTGTTTATAAGCATCTGCATTTTCTTGGTTTCTTTCATTTTCAATGACTATTTCTTTTGTTGCATCTGTGATAGAAGTCACATTGAATACCAACATTGTTTCTTTTTCTGCCATTGGATTTTCATTTATATAAACGTTCTCAACAACTTATGTTGTTGCATTACTGGCTTTATTAGTGGATTGAGTTGCATTTTCTTCTCTTGGTTTCTCAGCTCTTTAATTTTCATGGTTGATCTCAAAGTCTCTACTTCTAGGTGGTTCAACACTATAGCCTCCATGTGATCTGATTTCCAATTCAACCTCATTTAATTGCTCTTTTTCAAACATGTTATATTCATGATGATGATCTGAATTAGCTGAATTTTTCAGTTGATTAAGTACGACATTTGGGAATATTGGAGGTTGTGTTGGACTTAACTTATCTATCTTATCATTTAGCTTATTAAAGAGTTTTGTCATCATGTTCATTGCTTCGCTATGCTTTTCTGTGGCCTCGTGATGATTTAGCCACATTTGTCTTTTCATTCGATTTGTCGTATCATGAACTTTTTTGATGTCGTTGGAGTGTCTTGCAACTGTACCTTCAAGATCGACTAATCTTTTTCCGAATTCTTCGGAATTATTATTGATCTATTTCTCGAGATCCACCAATTTCTTCTGGAATTCGGCCATCGACATCAATGAAGACATTGAACGTGTATGAGGTGGAGAATATTTTTCTGCCTGTTTTTCCCTCTCTCTCTTTTTTAAATTAATTAATTAACTAATATTAAATTAATTAATTAAATTAAATTTTTTTTGAAATAATAATAATAATTTCTATTATATATATATATATTCTTCTTTTTAAAAACAAATGTTGCTACCCACAAGCACTTGGTTTTAAAAAAAATATCTGAATACGGAATTTTCTTGTAATTCCTTAGTGCAGGTGATCACCTGAATCCAGAAAGAGCGATGGCTACGTGCAATGGAGTGTAAAAACTGCGGCAGCTTTATAAGTATATATTATTATTGATAAAATATGAAATATGATTACAATGGGGAATCACCGAGGCTTTAAATATAGCCTCATAGTGTCCCTTGGTGAAGAGGCATGATCTTTGATCATGCCCTTTCACTTAATAAAACTTAAGATAACTATATCTAACTAATAATTAATAAAATATACATAAAAATCAGATTCTGCAAGATAAAGAAAAATCCAAAGCAGAAATGGCCTATATGAGATCGCAATGGAAGACATGCAATGAGGAAATAAGGACATTAAAGAACAATTGCAATCATCTACAGGAATCACTGAACTTCATCAAAGAATCAATGAGTAAAAATTCGGAGCAAGGCTCCACATCAATGGACCAGGGAAGCAGGCAACGTGGAAGCGAGAATACTGTCAACAAATAGCTCATCAAAACTCTGGTCACTCATGAATCTAGCTCTAATTTATAGCATCAAACATAGTTTATTATGAAAGTCAAGTGTATTTTATTATTACTTCAATTTGTCAAATAGTACAGTTCCAATGTAACTGCCTCCAGCTCTAAAAGGAGGATAGAAAAATGGAAATCAAGTAGCACATCTCAAGAAATATCCCCCAAGCAGATCTCTTTCTGCACCAAACTTGGGGAATTTTGTAATGGAGAAGCTTTTCTCCTCTCCTCTTATTTAGAAATATAATATAACCGACCCTGTTAGAAAAAAAAAGGAAATCGAAAGAAAAAACGTTTGGGGTCCAGAGGGAATAGGCAGGTTGCCAGCAATATCCACCTGGATCACAATGAGTACATCCTTAGGTAAAATGGGAAAGGATAGTCTCGCCAAAAATTCTTAGAAGATAGGGGTTAAAAAATATTTTCCGTTTCTTCAAATCCTTAGCTACAACATGTGGGTAGAGATTGATGAACACTAAAATTCTATGGATGGTGGTTGTCATTAATAAATATATTTCTCCTTTCACTCTTGAAGACTGGGTAAGAAGGGAGGACAAGGCTCGGTCAAACATCTTTTTTATCTGGAGGGTCGTTTGAAATTATTTGGAGCTTATTAAATCAGGTCTTGCTTGGCGCATTGGAAACTATAGCAGGGTGAGGATAAGTAAGGAGAGACACATTCTTCCTCAACCACTCATTTAATTTCTCAGAGACATAGGTATTTCAAAAATTTCCCCTCTGGAAAACCCACACAACTCAACCATTTGGCATCAGAGCTAGAAGTCTGTTGACAAGCTTGGCCTAGGGGATGCACTCAAGGAAGTTTTATCCAGTTACCTAGATGTGTTACATGAGGTATATATCATACTTCCATAAAGGGAGGATGAGTTGATTTGGTTTTTTCCCCATCAGGAAGGTATTCTCCTAAGCTAGGTTATGATCGTCTTAATGTGGAAATAGTATTGGCAAATATAATTTGGCGGTGGACGTTTGTATGGCGAGCTAAATGTATAACAAAAGCTTCTGATTTATGTGGTGTGTTCTTAGCATCAAATTAACCACGTGGGATGTAATGCAAAACATATACAAGATAGGACCAGGATGTTGTGCAATATGCAAAATTGGTGAAGAATCAATCACACATCATTTTATTAGGTTCCCCTTTACTTTTCAGGTTTGGAACCACTGTCAGGTAGTAAATGGTTAGTTTTGGGATTGGAATGGAAACACAGTTGAGGAGGCTTGGAGAAGTTGGAGCGCCACTTCAAGAATAAGGAAATTCAACGTGTTACCATTGATACTCTGTTGGGGGGTCTAGTTATCCCATAACAAGGCTCTTTCCCTAGACCTCCCCTCTTATCCTTTGAGGGTGACTGGGGAAGGACTAGAAATTCTATCTCATTTCCCATATATTTGAGCTAGGGTACCATCATGTGAATGTGGAAAGAATATTGGAAAATATAATTTGGTGGTGGAAATATGTTTGGCAAGCTAAATGTCTAACAAAATCTTGTGATTTATGTGGTGTGTTCTTCACAACAAAGTACCCACCGAGGATTTAATGCAACACATATACAAGATAGGACCAAGATGGTGCACTATATAGAAAATGGGTGAAGAATCAATCACACATAATTTAATTAGGTTCCCCTTTACTTTTTAGGTTTGGAACCACTGTCAAGCGGTAACTGATCAGTTTTGGGATTGGAATGGAATCCTTGTTGAGGAGGCTTGGAGAATTTGGAGTACCACTTCAACAACAAGGAAATTTAGGGTGTTACCATTGATACTCTATTGGAAGGGCTAGTTAGCCCAAAACAAAGCTCTTTTCCTAGACCTCCCCTCTTCTCCTTCACGGGTAACCAAGGAAGGACAATCAATTCTAGCTCATTTCCCACAGATCCAAGCCTCTCCTCCTCCTCGAGTCATTATTTCAAAAAACTCTGACAATTTTTTCCCGCAATATTTATTTAATGGTGCATCTCAAGAGGAAAATCAACTAAGTCGGGGTGTTTTCATTCTATAAATTTATGAGAATTACTTCTTTTAAATCAAAATGAGTTTTGGGAGAGGAAATAACCATCAAGAAGAACTGTTGGCTTGTAAGTATCTATTTGGTTTTGGTAAAGAGAAAGGTTGTGATAGGTTACAAGTTTATGGAGACTCTTTACTTATTATAAATTGGATCAATGGAGCTCAACAATGCCGAAATATTTTACTTGTTCCAATTTTGGAGGATGTTATGCGACTAAAATCAACTTTTGACAATGTTTTATGCTCACACATTTACAAGGAAAGGAATTCATCCAATGAAGGCTTAACTCTTGCTTGGGACCTTTGGAAGATTATTGAATAGTGGGACAACCCATGCTACGAAATCTATAAAAAACCTTTTATGGATGATTTCATACTGGTTTCTCCACTACACAACTAACTACATATTTCAAATAATATACACTCATTAATGGTTATTACTATTTATTTATTTATTTTATTTGATTATTTTATTTATTTATTTATTTAATATATATATATATATTGTTTTAAATTCAGATTTATAGGCGAAGTATATCTTCACAGTTTTGTAATATTTTTGTCTCTCTAAACGTGTGGGGGGCTGTTTTGCGAGTAATAAATATTTATCATGGATTTTTGAAGACAAATGACTCTTTTTGAATTAATAAAATATACACAAAAATGTGTATATACAAAATGTAACTTTGTATCATGTAGAAATTGAAATAAAGTTATGGTTTTTTTTTTCAGAGGAAAAAAAAGTGTTTAAATTATAATTTTGTATTATTAACATTCTATTTTTGGGATATACCGAAGGAAGAGGGAGGAAGCAGGCGGAAGATGGTGAAACCCTAAGTATGGCAGATTTCTGTAGGGTTTGCAGGTCGTACACAGGGACCTAGGAAGGCACGTGTGGAGATCCTAAGATTGACATCAGGCATTTTGTGTCCTGTTCCAGAGCACAGCTGGCGATGCAGGTGGAATACATGAGAGGTATGGGTGTCATCAGAAGCGTTCGAGGGTAAACAAGGTTAGTAATGGATTTACCTCGCAAAAACCCTAACTTTTCTACTCGACACCGTTCTGAGAATAGGGTTTCTGTGCACCTACGGTCTCTACGCTTTCGCGGTTTAGGGTTAAGATTGGGCAGTTGTCGTAGTTATGGGTTTCGAAAACGATCATGTGGACGTTGAGCCGGCGTCGGAGGACTTGGTTACCTGCTAGGGGCATGAGGTTTTAGAGAAGAACCTGGATCTCTTTTTCCCTGTCATAACAGAAGCCGAGTCGAAACGATCGGACTCAGGAGGACAGAGAGGTCTTGCAAATAGAGCCGCTCTATTAGAGGAAATCCTGTAAAGCACATTTAACTGCGTTTGGAAGGCGGAAGGAACTAGAGGGGGAACATCAACGACTGAGCCAAGGATCTACGGTGGAGGCGGAATTTCTACCGCTGGCCTCCAAGCTCAACCTTTCTCTACAGCACCAGGTATTCCCACTCATTCACTTTACACGGGAGGGCTAGAAGATATTGTGGCAAATATAGGACTTTTGCGATCTTTGGGTTTAAAATCGTTGGGGGTGGAAAGATCCGAAGGGTTAGATCAGGAAAGAGGCTGATCTAAGGTAGAGCCTGGTGTGGTAAGAAACAGATCTCAGGGTCAGGGTTTCTCTTCTAGAGAAATTCCTCCTTTCACAAGGGAGTGAGGTGGCCAGTACAGACCCTTTTATAGCTGAGGGTGGTAGGGGTCCCTCGAGGGCCCAAGGGCAGTATAGCAAAAGCCAGGAGAGGCCATTAGAAGGGCTAGTATTTCAAGAGGGAGCTGGTGTCTCCTCTAACAAATAAGTGAGATTTACCCTAGAAGCTTCATAAGAACAAGGCACCAAGGCTTCTGAAAGGGATATTCAAAACCTTGAAAGTGAAAGGCAACTTGTGTCGCCTGTACCACACGCTACAGATGTTAGAGAAATCCTAGTGGAAGGTGCAGAAGGAGGAGAAAGTGGATCTTCCGGATCCAAGCGGAAGAAGAACAAAGCTATTAGGAAGAAGGAGGAACAACCATGCTGTGTGCTCGGAGTAGACATCACCATAGATGAAGTCATGGAAGCTATCAAGACAATCCTTGTGGGAAGAGTCAAGGGGAGAAAATACTCAGCAAACTACATCTCTGAATGGACCAACTCAGAATGGAAGGAAGCCCCTGGCAAGCCAGTGGAAATACAAGCTCTGGCAAAGGGATGGTTTAGTCTGAAATTCGAGAAGAAAGAACACCTAAAATGGGTCTTGGCAAGAAATTGGTGTTTCGGAAAGAGGCCAGTCCTGCTCTGGAGATGGACTTCGCTTTTTGATGCTCAACAGGAAAAGTTGGAGGAGTCTCTAGTGTGGGTAAAGCTTCCGGGACGTCCACTCCCTTTTTGGACGGACTCTACGTTTAGATCGATTGGGAACACCCTGGGTTAGTTCCTATAAGTTGAATCTTATTTCAAGCTAACAAGGGACCTGAGTGTAGCCAAGATCTTGGTAAGCCTAAATCCCAGGGAAGGACTTGCAGATGAAATGTGTTTAAAATACAGAGATTATGAGTATATCCAGCTTCTAGACTACGAGCATTTTCCTTTCCGGTGCCACAGGTGTCATAAATATGGACACCTCGCAAAATACTGCCCTCTTGGCCATCATCACAGAAGAAATAAAAAATAGGTGAATAGGGAGGCACACCCCTCTATGGAAGTTGATGAAAACGAGGACCCTAAGGAGGACTTGATGGAAGAGACAGAAAAATTGGGCACTACAATGGAGGATTTGACGCCAACTAGGAATGAAGAATCTCTCCATAGTCAGCAGGCTTCTTATTAGGTTGAGCAGCCGCCACAAGATTTGATACCTCCAAGAGATGAAGAGGCTGAAGCCGCACATATGGAGGGCATGCCTACTAACTCTCATCCTCCTTCTGTTTCTTTCAAGTGCACTTATTTTATTGATCTTTCACAGCCTGGTCCATCCAGGCAAAAAGACATGGAATATATTAAAATGCATGAAATCATTGAGTCACTTGATAGTATAGTCACTTCTCTCCCCTTCCCTTCCATGCCCCCTCCGAGTAGTAGTGATCCTGAGCCAGAGTATACCCTGTCGAGCTCTCCCTTTTTTCCTCCTTACAATCTGAGATCTCTCGTGAACAAACCGTGGAATAGTAAATCCTTTGGAGGACTTGAAACAAACCCTATATATGTTGGGCCTAGAATATTGAGAGTTAGGAAATCCAACCTTTCTAAGACATAAGTAAAATCTAAAATTGATATAGTAGATGGAAAGCAAATATCCCTCTTTAGGGTGCTTAGAGTAGCGCAACCACCCGTCAGGGTTACCGATGATTATTATCTCCTATAATTGTAGAGGCCTAGCTAGTCTGCCTAAAAAACTATCCTTAAAGGAACTGATGAAGTTACACAAACCGGATGTCTTATTCCTCCAAGAAACTTTGGGCCATGGAGAAGAGGTAATAGACACTCTCACCAGAAAGTTCCCTGGTTGGGTGTTCTATTCCTTGGACACTCAAGGAAGATCAGGGGGAATTGCTTCGGGCTACAATTATGCAAAATTGAAGGGATTGTCCTCTTGGGGTTCGGAAAATTCATTGGCTCTGGAGGTATACTCACAGAAGCTATGTACCCCTCTTATGTTGCTAACGTATACAACCTTGTGTGGAGCGAGTGCCGTTTTGTGATGACCTTTTTGCTAAATCCTTCCTGAAGAATCCTAACCTGATCCTGGGTGGGGATCTAAATTTTTTGTTAGGATTTTCAGAATCTTGGGGTCCCTTTGCAAGGGCTGACCAGCTCACTGATTTATTTCTTAACAAGTTGGCCATTTCTCAGCTAGTGGATGCTACCTTAACAAAACCCAGACCCACTTGGAGGAACCATAGGGTGGGTGAAGACTGGGTAGGGAAAAAGTTGGATAGATTCCTTATTGGAGAAGATCTGGTGGCTCGGTCCTCTGTGTTCAGACACTGGGTCGGGGATGGGGGCCTCTCTGACCATCTCCCAATTTTTCTTGAAATAAAAGGACAGTTGAAAAAGCCAGGCTCTCCCTTCAAATTCAACTCCTCTTGGTTAAAATATGAGTCTTATATAAAACTGTTCCATGACACCTGGAGGAAAAATTTACCTAGGGATTCTGGGAATATGGGCACGCTGTTTATGGAGAATCTAAAAATCATGAAGCAAGCAACTCGGGAGTGGGAAACTCAAAAATTATTAAAAGAATAAGAGGAGTTGAGGAAGGTCAATGAAGAGCTCGACTTCCTTGAAACCCCAGAAGGAGCAGGTTACTCATCTTTAGAGCTTAGAAATCGGATCAGGGAGCTGGAAACTAAAAGGAAACTAATCTTACTGGAAAAGAAAGAGAGATGGCGCCTCAAGAGCAGGGCAATATGGCTTCAAGCGGGCGATGAAAACACAAAGTTCTTTCAGAACTATGCTAAGGGAAGGAGAAGTACAAATTCTATATGGGAACTCAAAAAAGTGAATGGAGAATGGGCTCGTTCATTTGAAGACCTCTCTACTCTAGGAATAAGCCATTTAAAAAAAAATTTCAGAGCTCCTGCAGAAATCTCAATAGCGGAAGTAATAAGGGTGGCCCAATTTTTTCCCAGCTTCATTGATGAAGAAGGGAATAACAGCATCATGGAACCAATTTCAAAGAAGGAAGTAGAAGCTATTTTAAACTCAATGCAAAAGGATAAAATTCCAGGGCCAGATGGATGGACTGTTGAATTCTTTCAGCATTTCTTTGAATACCTGGGGGACGACTTAGTCGAAGTGGTAGAAGAGTCTCATAGATTGGGGACAATCTATCAGCCTTTCAATGCTACTTTCCTGGCCCTAATCCCTAAAAAAGATCATCCCTTAACTTTTGATGACTTTTGCCCTATCTCCCTCTGCTCCTATATGTATAAGATCATTTCAAAAGTGATAGCCTCTTGTCTTAGACCTTTTCTTTCAAAAAGCATCTCGTTGGAAAAATTTGGCTTCCTGGATGGAAGACAAATCCATGAGGCTGTTAGGGTAGCTTAGGAAACCCTCCATAACCTTAAGAGAAGAAAAAAAAAAAAGCTATTGTAAAAATTGATTTGACCAAAGCCTTTGATAAAATCAGTTGGATGTATTTAAGGTTGCTAATGACTCATCTTGGTTTCAGGATTGACTTTATCAATTGGGTTATGAGCTGTATCTCTTCTTCTAGTATTGTTGTCTTGATAAATGGTGCAACAACAAATTTTTTCAACCCTCAGAGAGGCCTCCATCAAGGATGTCTTCTATCCCCTTTATTATTCTTATTGGTAGCTGAAGGTCCGAGCCTGATGATCCTCGAAGCAAAAAGAAGAGGGGAAATAAAGGGAATAGAAGTAGCTGCAAACTTGTTCATCACTCACTTGTTGTTTTGATATGACATCTTACTGTTTAGTGATGGTAGCTTGGAAGATTGCAAGCGCTTAAAGGATCTGCTGGCCCTCTTCCTGAAAGGCACGAGCCTCAGTATCAATTGTCAGAAATCCTCTATGACAACAACTGGCCTCTCAAGGACTGAAGTGAACAGAATCGAAGGAATTCTCAAGTTTGAAGCTAAAACCCTTGAGGACTCTTTTAAATATCTGGGGCTTTTCCTAAAGCCAGACACATATCGAATCTTGGATTGGAAGTGGCTCTTATCAAAAATTGAGGCAAGAATGAAGCACTAGAGTTTCAAATGGCTATCAAGAGCTGGAAGGCTAGTATTGATAAAATTGGTGGAAATGGCTATCCTAGTATACTAGGTTAGCCTCTCATGGGTTCCTAAAAGAATTTTCAACTCCATTAATAAGGTGTGCAGTAGATTCCTTTGGGAAGGTTCAAAACAAGACCACGTTACTCCCTGGGTGGCCTGGGAGAAAATAGTCAGACCGAAAGTTTGGGGAGGCTGGGGCATAAAAGAACTATCCTCTTTCTCAAAGTCACTGGCTGCAAAGCTTGCTTGGTGCCTTATAACTTTAGATAACCTCTAGACTTCTGTTATAAAAATAAAATACATTGAACCCTTGTCAATTATGGATTGGATGAGACTACCCCCAAAATTAGGCAAAAACGCGTCAATTGTTTGGAAAGTACACTTGATTCGGTGAATCTTATCGAGCAAGGCTTAGCTTGGCAGGTAGGCGAAGGAACCAGGTTAAGGTTGGGCAGGGACCCTTGGGTGGGCTGCACAGGGAATTTTTCACTTTCTAGAGATCTTTTTGAGCTGTTGAATGCTAGAGGCTTCACCAACTTGAATCATGTTGCAAACCATGATAGAAAAACACTGTGGAGAATTTCTTGAGGGATCTTCAAAACTCAAATGTCAGGTTACAAGAGAGGAGGGATGAACTTAGGTGGGTTCACTCCCCAACGGGGACATACTCTCCGAAATTTGGATACAGTTAGTTCATGTCACAGAAAGGTTGGGGAGCCTAGGTCTGGAGGCACAAACCGTTGTGGGAACTAAAAGGGTTGGCAAAAGCCAGGTTATTTTTCTGGTGTATTCTCTAGAAAAAAGTACCTACTTGGGACTTTCTTCAAAAAAGGGGTAGGATAGGTCCGGGGTGGTGTATCTCGTGTAAGAATAGTTTAGAAACAACTCATCATATTTTCCTCACTTGTCCTTTCTGTTAGCCACCTGTAAAATTTGATACAGGTAGCCACTGTAAAATTTGATTATATGAGGTGGCTAAATATGTTGAAACCTTCAAGGAACAATTTTCTGTTAAAACGTGGCTCTTGAAGGCTCTTGAAGGCCTCATGCCTGCATTAGGTTCCCTGTGCTTTGTTTGTCCTAAAATATCTAGTCTATAAAGATCCAAAGTCAGCCCTCTACAGACCCCCTTTTCCCTTTCTTGTCCTCAATAACCTCTCTTCTCTCCTCATTCCCCATGAAAATCCCTCTTTTCCATGTTTTAACTGTTCCCTCATCCAATCCATTTTATGGTCAGACTATTACAGCCTTATCGGAACCCTCCATTTACGTTGAAAAAAACCATAGAAAATATATATTTTCTATGTTTTGGGCTTAAGCCCCCTCGGGCTAAGTCTCTAACCTTCTTTTCGTCCATACGCCCTAGCACCAGAACCAAATGCTAAATCCGCCAGACGCTTATCCTTTTAAATTAAAATTTCTCCGCCAAACCATTAAAAACCTTTGTAAGTTCATGTTTTCGGGTTTTTATTTTATCTCCAAAGTTTTCCGCCGTGTAAATTGTGGAGCAATCTGGTATGATGCTTTGAAGATCGGATGAATTACGGGCGCGCCCTCTTTCATTGACCCCTCCCCCCCATGTGGCCGGTACCAGCTTGCACGGTATCCTTCGCACCGCCTTCGGGCTAAAAGTTGTTTTCTTCCATTGGCCAGCGATTCCATACGTTGTGTGACGTCTGTCCCTTGTACGATTTGAAAACTGCCATGAAACCATCGTCCATCGCGCGCTATACTTCGTACCAGGATGCCCAGCGAAATTCATCTCTGTCGTCCGATCTGGGCCCACTCATCCAACGGCTATCACTCTTCGAAAGTGTCCGATGGTTAGCAAAAGTGTGTGCGCGATAGACGGGCCATCATACAGCGACAATCGTTTTCTCCGCCGTTGTTCTAATTTGCAGATCGACGATCTAAAATCCATCGCCCAGATTCTTCGTTTGACTTTCAACCTACTCTCCCAACCGTCGATCTTGCGTGATTGACGGCTCAGATTTAATCCCCTTTTGCCATTCTATGATATATCAAAATTAACCCCGACCGTTGGATGATGCCATCCAACGGCCGCGCTTCCTCCATGCCTTCCAATGCAGTTAACCTACAGAGCGAGATTTTTTTTAACGAGTTTTCGCATTTTGCAGGGCTTAAATCATTTGGTCTTAGTTTTCAAAGAAGATTCAGAGAAGGAGGGTGACGACCCTGCCATCTTTGATTCATCCGAGGAAATCAACCGTAGGGTTGAAATGCACATTTCATCCATGTTTTCTCAGGCATTGATGCCGTATAAACCCTTCGCAGCCCTGCACGATAGCAAGAAAACCATGAAACAGACACAGTCAAGGATTATCAGTGTTGAAGACTAGGATGAAACAGAACATAGAATTAATGGATAGATTGGCAGGGATTAAGGCTAAGACAGTTATCAAAAGCCTAATCCCCAATATAAAACATAGTTTAAAGCAAAACCTAAAGTGTTTTATCAGACAAGAAACCTCCACCGCCACTTATGAGGTTAATCAATTTCTCCCAGCTACCATAACGCCACCTGTTCCTCAAAGTATTCAATCAGGAACAAAATTTATTGAGCAGGATCAGATATTTTGCCTTGACGCAGCCGAAGAGTTACTTCTGCCAGGGATTTAATGAAAGAATGTCTGCAGAGTAGCCCTAGGATCACACAGAGCCTGAAAGGTCAACAAAAGCTCCCACCGAGCTTAATTCATAAGTGTAAACCAATTAATACAGTGAAACACCTGTACAGTTTCTTCATTGACCCTCGCAAGGGCCAAAAAAGACATTAACTTTGTATTAATTGTATTTGAGATCTTTTATCAGATCTCACCTCCTCATCCTTCTATATATACTTCAGTAGAAGATGAGTGAGGGGTTGGTTGTTGATGTAATTGCTGAAGCATTGTAATGTGATTGAGCTGAAGATCCCTAATTGTAAATAGTGATTCACTGGCTCTTGGAGCTCTGCTTGTAACAGATAAGTTAGGTTATGAAAGAAAGATGAATTAAAACACTGGACTTGAAAATTGTAACTGGTTTGGAGCATCAATACAAGCTGATTTATGGGATCCTGGTCTATGTTGACGGTGATGTTATTCTCATTGTAACTTGTTATTTTATTCTTGTTTTCATTTTGTTTCATTTTCTTCTGTAAAGAACAGTTTAAACAGTGTTAGGGCCTACTATATACCAGTAACCTTCTATGGCTGAGAAATCTTTATTTAAATGTTTTCTTCCCACTGCGTTATTTGAAAATGATTTAATTCAGTTCAAGCATAGGAATGCTGGCATTCCCTCGTCTTATTGTCTTAGCTGAATATTATTTTTGAATGTTACTTTCAGTATATGTTGTGTGAAGATGAACCGAGGAAGATATGGTGAGCCCTGGTCCCAGTCTTATTTGCATAACTGTTTGATTGTTTCCCTTAGAATGTGTTAAAAGTTGGATAGTTTCAAAGTACTTACCATATGTTAGGCCATTCTGTGTTATCTCTGTGATTGTCTTGGAAGTAGCCAAGTAAAGTAGAGCTAGGAGAGGATTTGTGGTGAGCCCGACCCGCTAGTCTCTACTCCAAAGGTTGCCTTTAAGTTTCCCTTAGTTTTTGTATGTTTTCTATTGAAAGTGTATCAAAGGCTAGCTAGTTTCAAAGTACTTACCGGATCCTAGTTTTATTTCATGTCTTTCTTAAGTGCCTGGTCAAAGGCTGGCTAGTTTCAAAGTACTTACGAGATCCTGGGCTGCTCTTTGTTCTGCATCTGTTATTTTTCCTTCTTATTGTATCACTTCATTCCATAAATCAAACTTTAAAGAGATCCTTAGACATAGATGACTTGCCCCATAGACCACTCTTGAACCTGATTGTTTAAATTAAATCCTCTTATGACTCCATAGCCCAATGGACTGAAAACCTGCCGTCATCTTTTCTCTTGATCAAAACTTACTCTTTTGCTTGCAACTTCTCACCTTTGAACCTCTTTACCTTTGGGACTTTTCACCTCTAACAGCAATCATGTTCAACCATCCAAAAACAAACAAAACCTTCAGACTTCATAACTAGCCTAATATCATTATCCCAAACTTCAAAAACAAATCCATCTTTGTACATATTGGAGAGATCCCTCTCCGGATTCAGGAGGGCTAGATCCTAGAATCCCAAAGTTGGTTGAAACGATGTTGTTTATGTAATTGGAATCTGCCAATCTTGCTAATAAATTACATATTCCCAACATTTCTGGCGACTGCACTGGGGAGTTGAGTTGAGTTTTCATCTCATTTTCCCTTGATTTTCACACAAAACTTTGAGAGAAAAAAGCGGCCTTTTCAAGCACTACCAAGAAATGGTAATTATGATGAAACTTGTTTGAGTCAGTGACAATCTAGGTCAACCCTAGGATTCTCATAAGTCTTTATCTAACCTTGAAAAATCAGCTAGCTTAGCCATAAGAGTAGACTGTCTTTGTCTCTTAACCGTAGCTATGTTTTGAAATAGAGTTAGGATATTATTAGAAACCACACAAATTGAAAAATAACTCAGAAAATACCAAAAAAAATTCAGATTGGTAGTAAAACACTTACTCTTACATTTCACTTACCTTTGTTGTGTTTTACCCTATACTCTTAGACAGAGTCTGGAAAGGGCCAGGTAGCTTCCGGATCTCATCCTCTTTAGAGGTGACATATCTGGTGAATGCCCTCCCAGTCAATCTCTGGTTAGAGTTTGTTGTGTTTCGGGATCATATCCTTGAAAAAGGATGTGTCACAAGCACTGTGGGGGACAATGTACCTCTTTGAAAACACTCTAAACTTTCCCCCTGGCGACTCCACAATCCTGAACAGACCTTAAGACTCCACTGGGAAGAACCCTTATCATTATAATGTCATTCAAATCCACTTAGAGGACTGTAGGATTAAAATTGTGAAAACAGACTAGTTGACCTCTCAAAGATTGTCATACTTGGTTAAACTTTTCTTGTTATTTGGGTCTAAAAACACAGCATAGTGTCTCCTAGAAAGATTCACACTAGAGCCCATCCTGACCCTGATCTACCTGAGATAGTTGATAACCTAGAAAGAATCCTTAGGAAGTCTCCTAAGATAGAATCTTCAACTGTTTTCAGATCACCCCTAAGAGCTAATTCAGTCCCTGAAAATCTTTCAGCTCTACAAAAATCACAATCTGACTTAGTTAATCCCTTTAGGACTAGGTCATTTGGTGATTTAGATCAACTAGATTCCGAGTCTTCACTTTCATCTCCTGAAACAAGTGAAAATTTTGGTATAAGAGGGACAACACCTCCTGATTTACATTTTCTTCTTAACTTAGGTGTCCCTCATTCAAGATCAGCTCAGCAGTCTATTGTTGTTCCATCCACTTCCCTTCATCCTTCATCCATTGTTCAAACCACTCCACTTCAGCCCACACCTCCTCTTGTCAACCCACTCCCACCACATATCATGGCAGCATGGTATGCTCCCTTATCCCTTCCTATACCACTAGTCAACCTTCCACAGGACTATCAGTCCAAAATCCCATTGTATGATGCTACCAATGCTATAACTGCATCACAACATGTGGATAAGTGCTATAGGGTAAACTGCTTGGGTGTTTGGTTTTCGAATATCCCTCCCAGGGCTTTCCGGTGCCCGAGGCAGACAGTAATATTAGCTATGCTGTTCACAAAGATGGCATGAGCATTTTCATAGTAACTTGAAATAACTTGATAGAATACGATATAGAATTACCTCTTTGACAATCTTGGAGTCCCTTGGAGAACACTAGGCAGTGAAGCAAGAGTCCTTCTTCACCAGCTCCAAATCTTAGTCCTGCAATCAGTCAAAGCACCCGTGTAACTCCTAACATAACATATATTCTATCAATCAAGCCAATATATAATGAACTTCTAAATTATGCACATCTGAGCCATTAATATCATACTATGTAAATGTTCAAACAATAATGACAACATTAAGCATTGAATGGACAAAACGAACACAGTTCTATTAATTTGAAAGAAGGAGGATTACAACCGTCAGTTGTACCAAGCCCTCCTCAGTCTCCCAATCTCTCTTATCTCTCAAGTGAAGAAGTATAAGTCAACAAGCTCTCTAGGAACCTATTTGACTCTTGGCCTTCACACTATTCTCTATTCCACAAGTATGCAAAACCTTTAGCAATCCTTCGACCTTCAATTAAGAGCCTTCAGCTCCTTCTTATAGGAGAGGGAGAAAGCCATTGTTTCCTTTCTCTTTCCACTAGTTTGGAATGGAAAAAACTTAGATGTTTCCTTGATCTCTATGCTTTTGCCTCCTTTGGAGTTCAGTCTTCTTATGGTAATAACCAATAATGAACTGGTGTGTTGCAGTTTCTTTTATGAACTGATCCTCTTGTGAGGGAAAGTCGGAGATTCAAATCATTCTCCGCGGGCTTTTCCCGATTCAAACTTAAAACACGGGTAACGCTGCCCTTTAGTGTAAGCAGAGCGTTGCCCTAGCCACTAACGCGGCTCATTCACTGATTTACTGCGTTATAACGCTCTTGTACTGTTCTAGATAGGCGTTACCCTGGCAGAAATAGGTTTAATTTAGGTCTTTGTATTCCTTCCATATTTGTCTTCTCCTCTGAGCTGATGAGGAGGTATTTTGACCTGTAACAGATGCCCCCTAGAGTGTGAGGTCAGAGACGAAGACGATGGCCGAAATACTTTACAATTTGTGTAGAGATAGAGAGATTAAAAGACTGAGGAAAACCTGAAACAACAACATACGTCAGAAAATATAGTATTTTCCTAGAGTCGGGCATGTCCCATGCTCAGTATCTTAAACAACATGATTTCTATAGAATAGAGATATGAAGAATCTGTCCACCAATAGGCACAATGTGGAAGTGTCTGTCATAACAGGATCAGGCTGAAGAAGCTGTCTCCATAAACAATATCGCAACTTGGGGAAGGAAACACAACTTTAATGATGTAGCCTTTGCCCCAAGGTCTTGACCGCCGATTCACTTAAAATGCATATTTCTCAACATGTGAATGAAGGAGTTGTCATCGAACATGTGAGAAATCGTCTGATTACCAGTCAATAATGAAAACTGTTAACAGACGCGAAGGTGGCCACCGATAATGATGATGGTCCCTAAGATGCCCAGTACAATCTAGCGAGTGTGAATAAAAGGAGTTGAAGTCGAACACTCGTAGAATCATTTGACCAAGAGCCAATGATGAAGACCCTTGATCAAACACAAGACTACCTGCCACTGATGTCTGCAAGTATCTGGGTACTGATGGGTTTCTGGATCAACTTCCTAGATAAGGTGTTGAAGTCGATAGGAAGTGATCTGTTGAAAGGTAGGCACTGAGGTGTCCTACATCAGTCAACACGAAACGGAAACCAACTGATTTTGTTTATGATTGAGATAATGAAGAGTAAATGGGAACGTCGGACGACAAATAATTTCTGGCATAATGAGCGGTTTGGTTGATAACAGGAGCAGTAGATAGCGAGATCTGCTTGAACAATAGAAGGCACTCTAGCAGGGTACTAGGCAGCTGAAGCTTGATGAACACCAAAGAGTGTGTTAGGATTTTACCGGTGTAGGGACACTGGGAAATGAAGGCTAATACTCATAGATGGTAGGGTTCAGCTAACTGCGAAAGAGTTTTCTAGGAAGTGCCATGTTCAAGAATTTTGCTGCCAAATCGACCTTTTTTTGAAAATGTAACAGAGGTAGTATCCATTTTGTCCAAATTTTCCCCGTCTGATTAAGTTTAACGAGTCCAGACGAGTAAACTCGGTGAATTTTTCATGTTTAGAGAGTCTGAAAAATGTCAGGAAAGACAACTCTGTGCCCCATCTGATTAGGTTTAACGAGTCCAGATGAGAAAACTCGGTGAATTTTTCATGTTTAGAGAGTCTGAAAAATGTCGTAAAAGACGACTCCATTGGGGTACCTTTGTCATGTCTTGATAACCGGGCACGGAAAAGGGGTAATAGTAAGCCTGAAACAGTTAATTTTCCGTAAGTTAGTCCATCGAATTCGGAAAAGTGATAAATCTATGTTCGATGGATGTCTACCTCATTTTGTTATGAGTACGAGGAGACGATGTAAACTCAATACTCTTTGTGAAATTTTAACGAGTCCAACAAAGAAAAAATCGGTACCCTCCGTGAAATTTTAACGAGTCACACGGAGAAAACTCGGTTACTTTTTCTGTTTAAAGAGCTTTGAAAAAGAGGAAAATAATGGCTTCTTGTTCTCTGTCGAAGTAGTTTTAACGAGTCTGACAAAGGCGACTCGAGATTTTTTCAGTTTTATGAGCGAGAAAAATATTCCTTAAAAGAAAGCTCAGTGCTTCTCCATAGCTTTAACGAGTCTGGAGAAGAGAACTCTAGGTTTTTCGGATTAATGAGCAAGAAAAGACCATACAAAAAGAACGCTCGATATTAACTTCGTGTAAGTTTAACGAGTCTGAAGGTGGAAACTCGAGGTTTTTCGGATTAACGAGCAAGAAAAATACTGTAAAAAGAATGCTCGATAAAACATGAGTATGTCTGCTCATAAATCTCGATTCCTTATTAGAACATCAGTACCAAATCTCGAGAGTTGCGACACATGCGCAGCAAGAAATCACGACTTTGCCAACTAGCTTTAGAGAGTCATGCCCCAGAATTTGCTATAAGAAGGTCGGAAGACTTTCATTTTCACTGTTTTGAGTGCTGTGAAGGAGCTCTGGGGTGAAAAGGGGTGAAAACTCCGGCTGACGATTATGGTTGATCCGGGAAACAATTTTCCTTTCCGCGAGATCCAGGTAAGAGCTGGAACCTCCTGCTATCATTTAATTGTCTTTTTGTTAGTTTTTGCTGGTTCAAAATTATAAAATTTTGAGGCCTTAGAAAAATGTTTGTGCCTAACGCGGGGCAAGAGTACAACAACCGTGTTAAGCACACAACCTGTGAAGGGGTTCCATGTTAGCACGCTCTGTTTTGTACTAGAGCCAACGTTAGGCACACCGTGTTTTCGAACAACTCAATTTTTTCCATTTTGAAGTGGTCCCGGCAAGATTTTATCGGTTGAAAATGTTGCATTTGCAGGTGTTCAGCTGTTAATCATGAGTATCTGGCGAGAGAGAGAACATGAGCGGGAAGAACGAGAGATGGTGACGGATGCGGCAAGCTTGATGGCTCTCAGGAGGTGTGGATTGCTCAAGTATGCCCGTTTAGAATTGATGAGGGGTCAAGAGGACCTCTTGAGGTGGCTGATCCAGCAGTGGGACGAACGACATCGTGTCTTTCAGATTGGGGGCAATGAGCTCACAATCGAAAAGGATGATGTGTACTTTTTGACCGGCCTATCATGTCATGGGGCGGGGCCCAATTTGACAGGGTCCAGAGCTGACCCTCGTTCCACTACTGATCTGATCCATGCGCACTGCATACGTGGCACTCAGGATGTGAGTAACCGGATACCTATTGCACAAGTGGCTTTGAGACCACCGCGGTCTATTTTATGGATGGTTGTTCGCTTGGCAGGTGCCAAGAGTCAGAATGTGGCCACCAAGGCCCAGATGCTCTTAGCCTTGGACTGTATGCAGCCTCAGGTTTTCGACTGGTGTGACGGAGTTGTCCGTCAGATCCGAGCAGAGCTTACTGCATGCAAGGCCCGTACCCAAAGAGAGTTTGGGTACGGTACACTGATTGCTTCTTTCAAGAGGATACCACTGATGAGGCCCAGGATCGCTACAACGCCATTAGGTCCACGTGAGCAGAGGTAGGCTCGGTGGGCCACTTTGCTTCCGCGGACTGGAGAGGGTTCCGTCCGTCACTGCTTTGATGATGGGTTTTTTGATTGGCTAGACGCCCAGATAGTCATGATCGAAGATTATCCCTATGCAGGGATGAACTTCACAGGCGATCCGGAGTTAGTCCTGCCCCCTGGCACCCAGTGGGGGCTCGATGGTAAGAAGGAAATGACCGGTGTTTTTCGAAGAAGTATTTTGTTTTTTATCTTTTGAATGTTTATGTAATTTTTTTGTTAAAATAGGGTGAAAATTATGTTTTGACATGAAGCTTTCGTTTTCTTGACACAGATGTGGCACCTGTCCGGCCAGTTGGAGCCCCTCGCTATGCACGGTGAGGACTGCAGCTACCCAGGGCTGGCGCACCAGTAGAGGATGCGGAAGCCAACGACGATGATGATGCCCAAGTTTTACATAAACTCTCCAGAAACTTGGAGGGTCTGAGTATGGGTATACCACCGCTTCCTATGCGGGAGGTTCCAGTTCGTCTGTAGCGGCATACTGTAGGTGTGCAGGAGAGATACCTAGTGCCTCTGAGGAGGATAGCTAGAGCAGTTGTATGCTACCATGAGCATCAGGCTTAGTTGGCGGAGCGGATGTATTAGTGTCAGAGCGTGGCTTAGTATAGCCAAATTTTTGTAAAACACCCCAAGTTTTGGAAGATTTTTTGATGTTACTATGTACTGGACATGACACACACACACACACACATTGTCATAAGTCTTGATTTCGTGCTCGCAATAGAAGGATCTATGCCGGGCATTTCGTCATAATACCAAGCAAAGACATCACGGAATTTTTTAAAAAGAGATGTGAAGGACGCAATTTCCTCAAGATTGCATTCTACTCCAATCTGAATATTTTCCATGATACCTGTTTTGACCGAGATATCAATGAGAAGTGTCTTGGAAAGATTACCCATGTTCCCCTCTGAATCGATAGTGTGAACAGTCGTATAAGAGGAGGGGACTATCTCAGGTTGGTCGAAAGACGGGATTTTAGTTTTCATCGCGTCCGAGTCAATCATCGAAGCGCGATGGTGAAACTCTCCCCAAGGTAGTTCTTCTAATGACATGATCTCTCGAATAGCTTCGTCTGTAGGCCAGACTTCATTGAGGAGATCCTTAGAGAGAACTGTGATGGGAGGGAGGTTTGTACTTGTGGTCGAAACCATATCAGTGGAGGGTTCAGATGCGGTTTGGATGGATTTATAAGCCAACTCGGCTGGCGAAAGCAGCATCTGATCTCCATAGGAATCAATATCTGAAGGTGCCGGGATGATCCATGGGTTGATAGAGCCATCCGAAAAGGTGGATATCATTGCAACCGCGTTTGGGATCTACGGCGGCGGTAGAGGAAAACAACCCAGTAGGGAAGATGCCTTCAGAAGACCGGTATCAATACTGACGTAAGAGTCAGTGACACCTCCTATTAGGGGTACAATGCTACTTGGTAAAGTGGCATAATCAGGGGTGCAAAAGGATAGCTGATCGACCGTGACTATTTTCCCATCCAATGGAAATAGGATGAGTCGGAAGACCGAAGACACGATGGCGGTCATAGCATAAGACCAATTGCGACCGAGCAATAGATTATAGTCGAGATGGCGCTCGACGACTTCAACGTCCACGTTTACCATTTTCCCACCCAGAGTGATGGGAAAGCTAGCAAGGTATCCTTTTGGGAGGAAGGTATGGCCATCGAAAGCTTTGAGGGAATTTGATGGCTGGGTTAGAGTAGGAGAACCTAAATTGAGCCAGCAAGCTTGTGACATAACGCAGGTCGGCAACTTCGTCTATGACAGTACGATGGATTGGTCTCCCTTTCGACACTACTTGCACCTGGAATGCAAGTTGGTGTGAGAGGCGAGGTTTAGCCTTTTCCATATCAAAGATAGCTAGCATGGAGTCCTGGGGGTCTATTCCACCAATTGCCAAAAGCAAGGCTTTCCTTTGTGCTGGGAAGGTTTGTAAAACTTCGAGAGCAGACATGGCTGACGGTGCCTGCGCCAAATCTTCTACAATATTGTAGTTTTGGGCTGCACGTGCAGAGGTGTTATGAGTCGTGTGTCAAAGTGTCCCTTTGGGGGGACGAATTACAGGTTCAGCAGTAGGCCGTTCGATATGTAAATTGTTGGGCGGCAGTGGATTCGAACTAGTTCCAGGTTCTTGATCATCTATGGTAGGATTTCCATAAAGCTTGGCTCGAGTTTGAAGGTCAACACTCTCAATGCCATAAATGGCAGATGGTTCTTCGCCGAAAGGATGCAAACCACCATTGCCCTGTTGATGGGGTTGTGGCGGGTTGTCAACCATGTGTTGATGTTGCTGCTGTTGATTAGGGAAAGGATTATGAAGAACGGCAGGTGTTCGCCCAGAATCCTTGTTGGCAATAAAATCGGTGCATTCCTGCAGACGAGGACATTTATATGTCAAGTGGTCCTCCGCACAGATCTTGCAAGGAAATTTCATGGGTTTATCCTTTCCTTTGTCATTTCTGGCAGCATTTTTCTGATTAGGGTTATTCTGATTATCCGATTGCTCTTCCAAAGAAGACGTCTTCTTCTTGTTCTTCTTATTTTTCCCACTAGGTTTTTGTGAGGTTTGCATCGAGTTTACCTCAGCGGATGAAGAGGAGTCGTTTGGTGGGGGGCGGTGGCAGCCGAAGATGGCTGGGAGGTTTGCCCCCGAGACTGCTTTGTGGCCACACCGGAGATTGTGCCAACGAGACCATCGGCATGTGCTCTGGTTTTCTGAGTGGCCGGAGGATTTGGGTTACCAGGGGCATGGGGGAGCAGATTGCAAAGCGTGCCGAATTGTGAATAGATTAAATCCAGGTGTTGGGCACGATGAATACATTGATATTCTGTCACCGCACTAGAAACGCAAATGTCTTTAGAGATATGGGGTAAAAGAGACTTGCAAAACCAATTGGCCAAGAGATGGTCTGGTATTGGCGCTTTGACGAGCCTCCTCCTACGTCTCCATTCATGAATATGATCGGAGATGTGGGTGGCGGTGTCTTGGCGCAGCGATGTTAACAATTCTGTTCCGGTTTCCACTCTAATTGGTAATTGGAAGTTCTTTAAGAACTCCGTCGCTAAAGTGCCAAAAGTATTGATGGCGGCCAGTGGCAATTCAATGTACCACTTGGTGGCATTGCCTGTAAGGGTGCGAGGAAACAGACGAAGCCGGACACTATCATCTACCATGGAATTGGATATGGACCATAAATGAAAGGTAGTGATGTGTGCAGCTGGGTCATCCCCATGGTTCTTGTCGAACTTCGGGATGTCAGAAGGAATCTTATGTGGTACTGGAGGCCAAAGCGGGTTGTGGTTGATGGGGTCGTTCGTCAGTTTATGGATATCGGGTATGTCCAAAGCTGACAAGAATGGAAATTTTGGATTTGCCCCCGAATCTAACCAAGGCAGTATGGGCTGACTACTTAGACCATAGGGTCCCCCCATCAACGTGTTACCAGGAGGGTAAGTGGGACTTTGATAAAAACCTCCCATAGGTGGATGAGTAGGAACATATGGTTGCTGTCCATAGGGCATAGTGTATTGCGGGGCAAACTGTTGGTTGCCCTCAGTATAAAAGTGCCCTCCGATTCCAGATGGAGGTTGGGGTTGGTTAGTCCAAATGGATGCAATAGAGTTTCCCGGAGGCATGCTACTACTTGCATAGTTTGGCAATGGTATAGATCCTACACCTATGTTTGAACGACTTAAGGGGCTAGTATTTACAATGGGTTGTCCCATTTGTCCTAAGGAATGAAAGGGAAGGGAAATGTTCCCTGCTACCTGTGTGCTGGTGACACTGCCCCCTGGTATAGTAACCAAGGGGTTTGAACTCAACAGAGGGTTCCAGCCGAAAGGGTTGCTGAAAGGTACCGAAGTAGTCGTACTCATGGGAGGAGCTACTGTGGTTCCCAACGTGGTCACGGTAGGAGTAGATGCCGAAGGGTTCGGTAAGCTACTGGCAGTTGTGATGACCGTAGGGTTGGGGTTAGGTGTATATTGACTAGTAGGGTTACCCAGTGATGGCATAGAACTGACCACTGGCGGGGAGGATGGTGGTGAACTTGGGATAGTCGCCATTGGCATCGACCCTGTGGATGCCGGTGGTGAAATGGATGTTTGTGTTGCCGAAGACATATCTTGGCGTGGTGGAATCTGAATTATCACAGGCCCCAACGGATCAGTGAGTGGAGGGTTGTAATGAGGTACTACCCCTTCAGTGAAAGGGTCCTCCGGAAATTCCGGATGATAAGGGTCTATGTGATAATCAAGATTAGTCAGAGGAGACTGCTTTTCCGTAGAAGGCCCGGGTTCACCAAGGTTCAGTTCTTCCTCAATAGTGAGAGGAGGTAGACCTTGCTGTCGTCGAGACAGACGGCGTGGGTCAGGGGACGCCACGGTGACCGGTTTAATTTTAACAAATTTTATTAAGTTGTGATGTATTATAAAGTCTCAATGATAGTAACCACACACCTAAAAAAGAAAAAAAAGGACTCTCTAAAATCAATCAGCAAGCAACCATAATAGGGTGCCCTGTCTGAGTACTACCGTTCGCTGGTGATGAAATCCAGTATCACAATAGTATACAGAGAGGGTTGGTCGAAAGTACAGTTACGGTCACTCTAGAGCTTCGCCCGAACCTCAGACGATAGGTGTAAGCACCTCGTGAAGACGAGTACCCTCCTAAAGACTGAAGACAGAGTGGGTCCATCTGTTTCAGGTACCAAGACAGCCCGTCCCAGTCAACTTGTGTAAGTCCCTAAAAATTATGGCCACTAAGGATACCTCAAATCACAGACATCATCAGGGGGGTCCACGGTCAAGGACAGTGTGCTATATGGGCAGAATACCTAGATCCCCGATCTAGTTTCGACATCCCCGAAGGGAACCCCAACATATAACACACCCACAGGATGCAGTCAAAGGTGGGCTACCTTCTTGTGCACCCAAGTGTTGTCTCGCACTGAGCTTCGGTAAAGGAACGGTCCCGATAATATGAGTGCAGCAGGATTTCACTCGTTAATGACTCTAGTTTCAAGTTTTGAGATCTTGGGTAATTTTATCACTGTTCCTACCCCAAGATCCTAGCCTGAAATATTGTTTGTGTGAGCTCAAAAAATAGTTGATTGATTTTATTATCGATTTATTCTTAGTGTACTTGATTATTAGTCTTGCGGAGGGGGAGTGGACGTATGAAATGTGATGAGACTCTGACTCAAGAAACCATGTAAAAAATGCTCTAGATATTCAATTCGATGAAGAGTATTTCTACAAGGAGAGGTTTCTTTTCAACATCCATGCACTAACATTCAAATAACGTAGTTCAGCTTTCAAGATTCAGACTTTTGTCTACCTTTTCTTAACAGTCTATGAACTGAAACTTTCAGAATAAACTCAACTAAATGCAGAAAAATAAAAAAAAAATTCTTCTTTAAAAAGTAAATGCTTTTAATCACTAAATTTTCAAACAAGAACAAACAAAAATGCCAGCTCCGCAGACAAGCACAGGGATTCAGTCGAGGAAAGATACTGATGACCAAAAACTCTGCAGCTAAAACACAGTCACAGTAGTGAACATAAAGGTTTTGGCTGAGTAACGCTCTGTCTGTGAGTAAATACAACGTTATAACGCACTGTATTTAAGCAGAGACAACGTTATAATGCACTGGAGAACCTACGAAGGTAGCGTTAGCCAGGGTAAAGTACTTCAGATGGTCAACAGAAACAGGATTGAACTCTGCGAGCGTTTGGTATTTCTACTGGGCATAAAAATGGTCGGAAGGATCAGTGAACAGAGGAGAGAAGAAAGAAGGGAAGAAATAGTCTGGAAACTATGGGGAAAATCCCCAGCGGAGTCGCCAATTCTACTATAGGGTAAACTGCTTGGGTGGTTGGTTTTCGAATATCCCTCTCAGGGCTTTCCGGTGCCCGAGGCAGACAGTAAGATTAGCTATGCTGTTCAAAAAGATGGCATGAGCATGTTCATATTAACTTGAAATAACTTGATAGAATACGATATAGAATTACCTATTTGACAATCTTGGAGTCCCTTGGAGAACACTAGGCAGCGAAGCAAGAGTCCTTCTTCACCAACTCTAAATCTTAGTCCTGCAATTAGTCAAAGCACCCGTGTAACTCCTAACATAACATATATTCAATCAATCAAGCCAATATATAATGAACTTCTAAATTATACACATCTGAGCCATTCATATCATACTATGTAAATGTTCAAACAATAATGACAACATTAAGCATTGAATGGAAAAAACGAACACAGTTCTATTAATTTGAAAGACGGAGGATTACAACTGTCGGTTATACCAAGCCCTCCTCAGTCTACCAATCTCTCTTATCTCTCAAGTGAAGAAGTCTAAGTCAACAATCTCTCTAGGAACCTCTTTGACTCTTGGCCTTCACACTATTCTCTATTCCACAAGTATGCAAAACCTTTAGCAATCCTTCGACCTTAAATTAAGAGCCTTCAGCTCCTTCTTATAGGAGAGGGAGAAAGCCATTGTTGCCTTTATCTTTCCACTAGTTTGGAATGGAAAAAACTTAGATGTTTCCTTGATCTCTATGCTTTTGCCTCCTTTGGAGTTCAGTCTTCTTATGGCAATAACCAATAATGAACTGGTGTGTTGCATTTTCTTTTATGAACTGATCCTCTTGTGAGGGAAAGTCGGAGATTCAAATCATTCTCCGCGGGCTTTTCCGGATTCAAACTTAAAACACGGGTAACACTGCCCTTTAGTGTATGCAGAGCGTTGCCCTAGCCACTAACGCGGTTCATTCACTGATTTACTGCGTTATAACGCTCTTGTACTGTTCTATATAGGCGCTACCCTGGAAGAAATAGGTTTAATTTAGGTCTTTGTATTCCTTCCATATTTGTCTTCTCCTCTGAGCTGATGAGGAGGTATTTTGACCTGTAACAATAAGATGAATGACTAATTTGACAGAAACGAAATTGATGATGATTCTGTCAAGATTAGACTATTTGCTCAAAGTTTGGGGGGAGAAGTAAGAAAATGGTTTAAAGGCTTAACCCCCCGTAGTATTAATGATCTCCAAGGTTTCCATCAGACATTCTTAAACAAATGGGAAGTAAAGAAGAGTCCTCTCCAAGTTCTTGCTGACTATAAAAATCTTCATAGGAACCCAGGGGAAAGTGTACAAGATTATTGTACCAGATTTAACAGTGTGTATAATGCACTCTCCCCAGAACTAAAACCTCCACAGGGCTCAGCCTTAAACAAATTTCCTGAAGGATTTGATTCTGATATGACCTATTCGCTGAGAGAAAGAGACTTTTCAACTCTTGAAGATATGCAAAGGGGTGCTCTTTCCGTGGAAGTAAATTTGATGGAGAAAATAGTAAGAATGAAGAGCGAGAAGAGAGTATATTTTAGAGAGGAACATACACCTTCTACTTCAAACTCAAAACTGGAGAAAATGATGGAGGAGATGATCAAGAAAATGAGCATTCTTGAGAGAGCACAAGCAAGTCAAAATCATACTGCTCCTCAAAACAGAAACCAAAGCCAGAATCAGAATGTAAGAAGGAACCAACCTCCAAACAAACCCAGGGAAGATGATCAACAGATCACTCCTCCCTTTCATCAAAACTATGTGAGTGAGGTTGATGAAATAGATGAAACAACAGAGGATAATGATATAAACATGCTGGAGGTAGATAATGATGACTTTGAGATTCATTATGATAAGAAACAAGGTCTATACACACCTTATGATGACAAAGAGATGATGACGAAAATCCTTATCAAGACATGGATAATGTCATCATAGAGACTCTAAGAGAATATGACCTTAGAAGCAAAACCAGTCAGCAAACCCCCAGCACCAAAACCTCTGAAAAATCTTCTCAAAACAACACTACAACCAAGCCTAAAATAGTCAAACAAAAGGACAAAACGGTGGATGCAAATTCTGGTAAAGGTAAAGAGAAAGACACTCAAAATCTTGAAAAACAGAGTGCAAACATTAGTAGTACTAACACTTCAGCTAGTACTCCTTTTTCAACCATTGTGCCAATTGCAGATAAAAGAAATCAGCCAACTGTTGTTGCTGATAGAGTGGTAAATAGGGCTGAAAACAACACCTTAAAGAATCATTTTCCTTTCAGCCTGGAACAGGAAATCTCAAAGATCAAAATTTCTGTCCCTTTGACTGAGTTAGCTGCCCAACATGTATATAGGTCCAAAATTTTGAAGGCTTTGAACATAGAAGAAAATGAGGATACACTCAATCTTAATGACGACCAGCTAGAGCTTATTTTTGGTCCAAAGATTGAAGGTAAGTTTCAAGAGGGACCTGTCCCTCCCTTTTATGTAAGTTTAAATGTTCATGACAAAATTCTACACAACGTTATGCATGACTTAGGCGCTTCTCATAATTTAATGCCAAAAGCTGTAATGGAGAGCCTGGGTCTTGAAATCACCAGACCTTATAAAGATCTTTACTCCTTTGATTCGAGCAGAGTCAAGTGTTTAGGATTGATCAAAGACCTTTGTGTTAACTTAGCCCAAATTCCAGCCAAATGCTTAGTTATGGATGTTGTTGTGGCTGATGTACCCCCAAAGTATGGAATGCTTTTATCAAGATCTTGGGGAGCTAAGTTATAGGGGACTATGCAAATGGACATGACCTATGCGACTATCCCTGTTTTCAATCAGACTAGAAGACTTTACAGGGAGTCTCATATGCAATACACAGTTACAAGTCAAGACAGGCCTCAAAACTCCCCTCTGTATTCTATAAGTACAAGCCTTGATTCTTTTATCATGTTTAATGATGAAACCCTCATTGAACAAATCACTTTAAAAAAATCAATGGCTGAAACAAAGGAAGAGGAGCACAGCACTGAAGTGTCAAAACACTTTGCTGTATTTGAAAACATTAGCAAACCAAACACAGGTCTTGAACTACAAGTCATCAATCCATTAAACTTAAATCTTGACAGTCAAGAGAACAATCCTCAACCCGATGAGAAACTTGAGGAGTCAAATCATACAGAGGACATACACCAAACCGATAAAACCGAAAATGATCCTCTCTGGAGTATGTATTTTGATGGGTCATGCACTAGAACAAATGCTGGTGCAGGTGTCTGGATTACTAACACTGAAAGCAAGCACACAGAATGTATTTCTTGCAAATTAAACTTTCAGTGTTCCAACAACACAGCGGAGTACAAATCCCTGCTCTTAGGCTTACATTTGCTGAAAAAGTTAGGAGCCAAGAAAATAACTGTGTATGGGGATTCTGAGTTAATAATTAGGCAAGTCAATGGGGAGTATAATGCAAATCATCCCAGACTTAGGGCCTATCGGAATGATGTCATGGATCTTTTGAAAACATTTGAGGAGTTCAAACTGAGTTTTGTCCCGAGAAAAAGAAATCTTATAGCCCACAATTTAGCCTCTGCCGCTAGGACATGTCTAACGCCATATGAGACCAAAGATTGCTCAACTCAGATAAAATTTAGACCAGCTGTGCCTAATAATAAAAAATATTGGTAGGTGTTTGACGGAGATAAACAAATAGAAGAATTCATGCAATTCAGAAATGAATTTGAACTGCATAGTTCAGATTCAGATTATGATACAGACTGCAGTGAAGAAAATTTTCTTGGTGAAGAAGAACCTTCTCCTGAGCTTATCAATATTAACCTTCAGACTGGCAAACTTAGAAACAAAACAAAATTGAGCGCAGAATCTGAAACAGAGGAATTAGAAACTCTGCATTCTAAAGATGAAAGTTTGCCAAGTGGTATAACACCTTTACAAGAGTTGTTTGATTTTAATGATATGGCCAAAAAACCTAAACTGGAACCTGTAGAGACTGAAGTGGAGGAGTGCAACATAGGCAGTGAAGAGAAACCAAAGATGATCAAACTATCTGAAACTTTGCCAGCTCACATTAAATTCAAATACATAGAGTTGTTCAAAGAATTTTCTGATTTTTTTGCATGGAGTTACGAAGATCTGAAGTCCCATGACACTGAAATAATACAGCACAAAATCCCTCTCAAAGAAAACCAAAAACCATTCAAACAGAAACTGCGCAGAATAAACCCTGTACAGTTTCCTTTGGTTGAGAAGGAACTCATGAAGATGTATGATGCTGGTATTATTGTCCCTATTAGATATTAAGAATGGGTATCTAATCTGGTGTCTGTTAGGAAGAATACTGGAGAAATCAGGCTTTGTATAGATTTGAGAGATTTAAACAAAGCTTCATTGAAAGACAACTACCCTTTACCAAAAATGGATCATATTTTACAAAGGGTGGTAGGGTCTAAAAGAATTTCTTTGCTTGATGGCTATTCGGGGTATAATCAGATCTTAGTTCACCCTGCTGATCAATTAAAGACAGCCTTTACTACACCATGGGGCACTTTCATGTATGTGAAAATGCCCTTTGGTCTAATGAATGCTGGAGCAACCTTTCAGAGAGCCATGGACATAGCATTCTCGGAAGAATTGGGCTTCTTCATCATTATCTATCTTGATGATGTCACTGTGTTTTAAAAAATAGTTGAAGAACATTTAGAACATTTAAGAAAAGTTTTCGAGAAATGCAGAAAGTTTGGGATATCTTTAAACCCTAAGAAAACACTTTTTGGTCTCCAAGAGGGTAAGCTTATTGGTCACATTATTTCTGAGGAGGGTATAAAGATAGATCCAAAAAGGATTGAGGCCATATTGCAAATCTCTCATCCCCGAAACATCAAAGAGTTGCAGTCTTTCATTGGAAAGATTAAATTTTTGAGAAGGTTCATCCCTAACTTAGCTGAGCTCCTTAGGAATATCACAAATATGTTGAAGAAGGAGCAAGGGGTAAAATGGACCTTGGAAGCAAAGACATCCTTTGAAATAGTGAAACAGGATTTAACCAAAACACCGGTTCTCATAAGTCCTGATTTTTCAAAAGACTTTTATATCTTTTCATATGCATCAGAACATACCATAGCTGCTGTCCTTTTACAGAAAAATCCACAAGGACAAGAGCAGCCTATTGCATTATTTAGTAAGGCATTGAGGGATGCCCCTTTGAAGTATAACATTATGGAAAAGCAAGCTTTTGCTTTGGTTAAAGCTTTGAAAGACTTCAGAGTATACATCCTTCACTCACACATCGTTGCCTTTGTCCCAAACTCAGTTGTTAAAGACATTCTAACACAGGACCCAGATGGTAAGAGAGGTAAGTGGATTGCTGTTATTCTTGAGTATGATTTAGAGATAAAACCCACTAAGCTCATCAAAGGCCAAGGTCTAGCTAGATTAATGGTTGAATCAAATTATGAAGTTCTTGATATTCATATGATTAATGCTTTAGATGATCAAGAGGAAATCTCGACACCCATTGTTGAAAATCATTTCATGAATTCCTCTTGGTATGCTGATATTGTTTATGTTTTTCTTAAGTTAAATACACCTCCTGGTTTGACAAAAAAAAATGCAAGGTTCTTGAAGCTGAAAGCAGTAAACTATTGCATTATAGATAGATGTCTTTATTAGAAAAACGTAAGTGGTATATTGCTTAAATGTTTGCCTGAGTTTGATGCAGAGAAGGTTAAGCAGGATTTCCATGAAGGAGAGTGTGGGGGTCATTTGTACTGGAAGTCAACAACCAACAAAATTTTGAGGGCTGGTTTCTATGGCCTACTCTTTTTTCTGATATACACAAGATGATCATTGCCTGTCATAAGTGCCAACTATTTGAGGGAAAAAGAAAGCTGTTACCCCTCCCTCTGCATCCAATTACTGTTGAAGCCCCTTTTCAACAGTGGGGACTTGACTTCATAGGAAAAATCCATCCACCATCTTCTGCACAGCATAGGTGGATTCTTACTGCCACAGACTATTTCACTAAGTGGATAGAAGCCATTCCTTGTAGGCAGGCCAATGATTCAGTCATCATAAAATTTATGGAGACTAACATTCTCTCCAGATTTGGCTGTCCTACCAAGATCATCACTAATAATGCAGCAGCATTTGGATCAAAGAGGATGGTTGACTTCTGTCATAGATATCAGATATCATTGGGGCATTCCACCGCCTATTACCCTCAAGGTAATGGACTTGCAGAATCTTCCAACAAAATCTTAATGAACATAATCAAGAAAATATTGGAGGACAACAAAAAGTCTTGGCACACAAAGCTGATCCACGCACTTTGGGCTGACATATTAACTTTGAAGAAATCTATTGGTATGTCACCTTTCGAGCTTTTGTATGGTACAAATGCAATTTTTCCTAACATCCTTGGTGTACTAGTGATGAAGCTCATTCAAGAGTTGCAGACTGAAGAAAATGACATGATCAGAAGAATAAATCAGACCATTCATCTTCAGCAGACCAGAGAGGAAGTGTATAACAAAGCATTACAGAAACAGGACAACATCAAAAAGCTTTTTGATAGAAGAACAAAGGCCAACAATTTCAAGATTGGGGACAAAGTTTTAAAGTGGGATTCAAGGAGGGAGAAAAAGGGCAAGCATGGAAAATTTGATAACCTATGGCATGGCCCTTACTCTATTCATTCAGTTGCCAGTAATAATGCTTTTTTCTTACAGGAACTGGATGGAACATAATTGTTTGGGGGTCCTGTCAATGGCAGGATGCTTAAACATTACTTCTCTTGATCCATTTTTTGTTGTAAAAGCCTTTTTATCTTTTTCCATTATGAATATTCCATTCACCATTGCATTCAAAGTTATAAAAAATCACAAAATACAAAAAACAAAGAAAAGAAGAAAAGAGGGCAGAAATGAAAACAAGAAAGGCAAAGCCCCATGTCAAAAAAGAGAAATAAATCTAAAAGTGTGCAAGCTCAAATGCCACTCCTCAAAAAAACACTTCTAGTTAGTCAAACAGTTTAAACTTGACTAATTAGCTTTAAATTTTCTGCTGATAGGATGGTGAATTCGATTTTCCAAACTGTTCAATCTTGGCTTATCAGTAGATAGATTAGGATAGAAATTGGAGGTTCAAGCAAACTCAAAATCTGAACCAAAGTTTCTAAAGGGAGATGACTCAAAACTGTTTTATCTTCTGAGTCAAAAAAGAAAAGAGAAAAACTGGTTCTAATTTGTCGAAAATTTGAATCAGAGAACAAGGAAAAGACAACTCAAACAAAAGCAAAAACAAAGCTGTGTAGAAAAGAGAAGGCCATGATAAGAGACTTTCAGATCTTAAGCCTTCCATTTTAATTTTAGTTTTCTGCAAATAATAATCTATGTGCAGCTTGTTTTTATGCCATAGATCACAGTAAGTCAGACAACTTAATCTTGACTTGACTGTTTTTAAATTTCTGTTGTAGAATTTAGAGAATGGAAGTCTGTTGGACAGTTTAATCCCAATAGATAGTAGATTAGGTAGAGAATAATCTGATCTCAACTGTTTAATCTGAGTTCAGGGAGAAATAAGGAGTAGAGTTAGATTAGTTTTTATGCTTTCAAAAGAATAAAATGTTGTGAAAAGAGTTTGCCAATCCAAGTGCACTCTGATGAAGAAAAAATGTTAGATCAGTAGGATTGGGTAGGTAGAAAGTTGTATTGATGAAGTCCATTATTTTTTCATAACTGATATTATTTTTCAGAAGCAAAGCAAGATCATCCAGCAAAAGAAGAGCAATCTAAAGGATCAGGCACAATTCAGCCTCCCAGAGAAATCAAGTTTGAATTCTTGATGCCTTCAGGAAGGCAACATCCCCAAGTGGAGCCATTGTTAGCCACCTGTAAAATTTGATTATACCAAAGGTGGCTAAATATGTTTTGAGCCTTCAAGGAACAATTTTTCTCTATTAAAAACTGTTGGCTCTTGAAGACTCTTGAAGGCCTCATGCCTCTGTCCAGTTTCCCATACTGCTGTTTACATCCTAAAAACCTCTGAAATTCTATAAAGATCCAAAGTCAAATACTACTGGAGACCCCTTTTTCCCCTTTCTTCTCCTCAAAACTAACCACCTCTTCTATCCCTCCATTCCCCATGAAAATCCCTATTTTCCATGTTTATGCTATTTCCCCTCATCAAAATCCATTTTATAAGGTCTAAGACCCCTTCTTAGCCTTATCGAAAGCTCCATTTCTGTTGAAAAAACCATAGAAATGCATATTTTCTATGTTCTGGGCTTAAGCCCCCTCGGGCTAAGCCTTTAACCCTCTTTTTCATCCATACACCCGAGCGCTAGAACCAAATGCTAAACCCGTCGGGCGCTTATCCTTTTAAATTAAAATTTCTCCGCCAAACCATTAAAAACCTTTGTAAATTCGTGTTTTTGGGTTTTAAATTTATTTCCAAAGTTTTCCGCTGTGTAAATTGTGGAGCAATCTCGACCGTCGATCTGCTTCGCAGATCAGACGGTGCGGGGCGCGCCTTTCCTGTGGACCCCCCCCCAATCCATGCGCTGTTTTCCAAACCTTCCTGGTATCCTTCGCACCGCTCTTTAGCGAAAGGAGGTTTTTTCTCAATGACCAGTGATTCCATACGCTGTGTGACGCGTGTCCCTTGTACGATTTGAAAATCGCCGTGCAACCGTCGTCCATCGCGCGTTATAGTTCGTACCAGGATGCCCAGCGAAATTCATCTCTGCCGTCCGATCTGGGCCCACTCATCCAACGGCTATCGCTCTTCGAAAGTGTCCGATGGTTAGCAAAAGTGCACACGCGATAGATGGGCCATCATACAGCGGCAATCGTTTTCTCTGCCGTCGATCTGATCTGCAGATCGACGGTCTAAAATCCATCGCCCAGATTCTTCGTTTGACTTTCAACCTACTCTCCCAACCGTCGATCTTGCGTGATCGACGGCTCAGATTTAATCCCCTTCTGCCATTCTATGATATCTCCAAATTAACCCCGACCGTTGGATGATGCCATCCAACGACCACGCTTCCTCCACGCCTTCCAATGCAGTTAAACCTACAGAGCGAGATTTTTTTTAACGAGTTTTGGCATTTTGCAGGGTTTAAATCATTTGGTCTTAGTTTTCAAAGAAGATTCAGAGAAGGAGGGTGACGACCCTGCCATCTTCGATTCATCCGAGGAAATCAGCCGCAGGGTTGAAATGCACATTTCATCCATGTTTTCTCAGGCATTGATGCCGTATAAACCCTGCGCAGCCCTGCACGACAGAAAGAAAACCATGAAACAAACACAGTCAAGGATTATTAGTATCGAAGACTAGGATGAAACAGAACAAAGAATTAATGGACAGATTAGCGGGGATTACGGCTAAGAAATTTATCAAAAGCCTAATCCCCAATCTAAAACACAGTTTAAAGCAAAACCTAAAGTGTTTTATCAGACAAGAAACCTGCACCGCCACATATGAGGTTAATCAATTTCTCCCAGCTACCATAACGCCACCTGTTCCTCAAAGTATTCAATCAGGAACATAATTTATTGAGCAGGATCAGATATTTTGCCTCGACGCAACCGAAGAGTATTTATTGAGCAGGATCAGATATTTTGCCTCGACGCAGCCAAAGAGTTACTTCTGCCAGGGATTTAATGAAAGAATGTCTGCAGAGTAGCCCTAGCATCACATAGAGCCTTAAAGGTCAACAAAATCTCCCACCGAGCTTAATTCATAAGTGTAAACCAATTAATACAGTGAAACACTTGTACAGTTTCTTCATTGACCCTCCCAAGGGCCAAAAAAGACATTAACTCTGTATTAATTGTATTTGAGATCTTTTATCAGATCTCACCTCCTCATCCTTCTATATATACTTCAGTAGAAGATGAGTGAGGGGTTGGTTGTTGATGTAATTGCTGAAGCATTGTAATGTGATTGAGCTGAAGATCCCTGATTGTAAATAGTGATTCACTGGCTCTTGGAGATCTGCTTGTAACATATAAGTTAGGTTATGAAAGAAAGATGAATTAAAACATTGGACTTGAATATTGTAACTGGTTTGGAGCATCAATACAAACTGATTTATGGGATCCTGGTCTATGTTTACGGTGATGTTATTCTCATTGTAACTTGTTATTTTATTCTTATTTTCATTTTGTTTCATTTTCTTCTGTAAAGAACAGTTTAAACAATGTTAGGGCCTACTGTATACCAGTAACCTTCTCTGGCTGAGAAATATTTATTTAAATGTTTTCTTCCCACTACGTTATTTGAAAATGATTTAATTCAGTTCAAGCATAGGAATGCTGGCGTTCCCTCGTCTTATTGTCTTAGCTGAATATTATTTTTGAATGTTACTTTCAGTATATGTCATGTGAAGATGGACTGAAGAAGAGATGGTGAGCCCTGGTCCCAGTCTTGTTTGCATAACTGTTTGATTGTTTCCCTTAGAATGTGTTAAAAGCTGGATAGTTTCAAAGTACTTACCAGATCTTAGGCCATTCTATGTTATCTCTGTGATTCTCTTGGAAGTAGCCAAGTAAAGAAGAGCTAGGAGAGGATTTTTGGTGAGCCCGGCTCACTAGTCTCTGCTCTAAAGGTTGCCTTTAAGTTTCCCTTAGTTTTTGTATGTTTTCTATTGAAAGTGTATCAAAGGCTGGCTAGTTTCAAAGTACTTACCAGATCCTAGTTTGCTTTCATGTCTTTCTTAAGTGCCTGGTCAAAGGCTGGCTAGTTTCAAAGTACTTACCAGATCCTGGGCTGCTCTTTGTTCTGCATCTGTTATTTTTCCTTCTTATTGTATCACTTCATTCCATAAATCAAACTTTAAAGAGATCCTTAGACATAGATGACTTGCCCCATAGACCACTCTTGAACACAGTTAGCTAGTCAAATCCTCTTATGATTCCATAGCCCAATGGGTAAAGCACTGCGAGTCATCTTGTCTTGATCAAAGCTGACTCTGCACAACAACTTCTCACCTTTGAACACCTCTTTACCTTTGGGACTTTTCACCTCTAACAGCAATCATGTTCAACCATCCAAAAACAAACAAAACCCCCAGACTTCATAACTAGCCTAATATCATTATCCCAAACTTCAAAGACAAATCCATCTTTGTACATATTGGAGAGATCCCTCTCCGGATTCAGGAGGGCTAGATCCTAGAATCCCAAAGTTGGTTGAAACGATGTTGTTTCTGTAATTGGACTCTACCAATCTTGCTAATAAATTACAGATTCCCAACACTTTCACTATCAGCCTTTGGAATGAAACTCTCAGGATTCTAAAAATTCCTCAAAGATGGGAGGGAAGTGAGATTAAGGAAGTGTGGCAGAAGTGGTGGCAAGATGCACCAAATGATAAAGTCAAAAACATCCCCTTGTTGATAGCTTGGGGATATTGGATTGCAAGGAATCATGCTATCTTTAAAAATTCCTTAGTTCCCATAAGAAAACTGGCAGCAGAAGGAGTTTCCATATATGAATTCATTCCAAACCCCAACAGGCACACCCTCCTAGAGTCATCCATCCAGAAATAATCAAAGGAACTATCCCTTGGGCCTATTTTGACGGTGCCTCGGACCCACAGGATAGATGCAGAGCGGGACTGGTCATTCACTTCCCCTCAGGAAAATCCCTCAAAGCTTTTGTTGGTCTGGGGCAGGGGACAAACAATTTTGCAGAGTTAAAAGCTCTACATCTTCTCTTATGCTGGCTCACTATCTTAATATGTAGAGAGGTTCAAATCTTTGGAGATTCTCTAAACATTGTCAAGTGGTTCAATGGGACTCAACATTGCTTAAATTACATCTTGCATCCATTACTTAATGAAGTATCCATATTGAAAATTATTTTTAACGAGATATCTGTTTGCCATATTTACAATGAGTGGAACCATGAAGCAGACCTTCTTTCTAAAGAGGGCATTCAACATGATCTGGGGCTCTGGATAGCTGTTGAAGTGGAAGATGGGTTGGTTTGAAATCTCGAACAACCTGTTTTCAACTGACAAAATATTAATATTTTTGTAATTATTTTAATATGTTTTTCAAACTCTCAGGCACTCTGTTTTTGGACTATCATACTTTATATAAATATCTTTCTTTCTGTCTCTGTTTCGGGCTGTTTTCCTCTATGAGGAGGCCTGGGAGACAGGGAGAAAAAACTCAAAATATTTATTTGTTTTTGTCTAAAAACTGGACCGGTGAATACCATCCAATTTCACAGATCAAAAGGAGCTTTATTTCGACTCAGTCCTTTTGTT
>CM076578.1:1379061017-1379101017 GCA_034641835.2 Pinus albicaulis | reverse complement strand
GAAAATCATTCTTCCATTTAACATTGGTGCTAGCCCCGGCCTAGGCTTAACCTAGTGGGGTATATATATATATATGATGGGTGACTCATCATCATTAATCAAGGAAAACCATATCGCCTGAAATGTCTTGTTGGTGTTCTATATAGGACAAAGTTCCACTCTTCCCAAATGCCTCTTGGTCTTGGGCCATTAACCTATTTCCTTATGTTTAACTAATATGAGCTCTTAGCTAGTAAAATATAGTTTTAAGTCTTACTCCAAGATCAAACGGTAGTTTCAGCCTTTATAGTCTATGCAAGAAATTTTATATCCCTGATGGTCATAGTTGAGGCTACCTCCTATGGGGCAATGTGTTTTCCAATGGCATGAAGCCTCAATCCCATGTATGGGACCAAATACTACCCTAGTTACAATTTAACCTCTTACCTAAGAGGATCCATAACTAACTTTGTCATTAAATAGTTTGAGAAAAAGAATTTCAATAATTTTTTTAATGTTGCCTCATATTGAATATTTTCTCACAAGTATTATTGTTTTTTTTTTCAATATGCACATTTTTATCTCTATCATTTATATAGTCTAAAAACATTGCAAAAGGAAAGTGGAGTGGTTTCTTAATGTTGGGTCATGCTTCTACTACATGCAATCTTTATTGTGGCATTTATCTCCATGAATGTTTTGAGGTCCATATGTTCCATATACATATCCTACCCTTTATGGTTTCATGATTCATCTTTATGTTGTAATGATATAAAGCATAGCTCATGTAACACATATGGCCTCTTAGGTCATCTTAAGGAGACGAGGTTCATGTTGGGTGCTTTTTTATTGCATGTTCAACTTCAGTTTTTTGTGCACGCCGGGCCAAACAAAGTCCCTAGTGGTACTGACCCTTTAAAAAATGGTTATGGAATAGGTGAAGTTTCACTCGAGGCACCTTAGGGGAGTTGCGAGAACCATTTTCTGCAACTGAGAAGGGATGGGATTCTAATGGACACCATTTTCGCATATTATTCAAGCCATTGAAATTCATACACATGATTTTTCATTCTTAGACCACACATAGAACATCATTTATGCCACAGCTCAACATAGCCACGAAAACACTAACAAAAGAAATAAAGGGGGCTCTAAATATCCTTAACAAAGTTTTCAATTCACCCATGTAACATTTTTCATTTAAACACACAATTCATATCCACATTATAACAATCAAAAGGATAATAACTAAACAATGAATGATATCAAGCCATAGATTACCACTAGAACCACAATCCCAATGCGTTCTTCTATTAACTCATGGCGCTAGAATACATCAAAATAACCTAGTTTTTTTTGGCTTTCATGGCTCACCAACCTACATGATTCACGAATACAATGTAATTTTCACCCATCCTAATAGAATTATAACACTTAGCTAAGAGTTCTCTCTTACCACACCAAAGTTTGGAATCAAACATAACAGACATAACCCGATCGAACCTTAGTCAAATCAATTGTCCTTGTTTTATACATCATTACATGATCAAATTCACTTAATATTTTTTGAGTGAATTTTTTTTTAGCCGTAGATATTTTGTGTTTTACCCTTCTTTACCAATATATATTTTGGAGTCGTTCTTGGGTTCAAACTGGTTTTATCCCTCCATGTCGTTCCTATGCAACCACACCTTGACTGATTGCATGATCCACCATGTTTGTTGTTGTTGCACACATTTTCGTCTTTTGTGTAACACCCCTATGTGTTATGCTCAACTTCTCCTTTTTTGCCTCCGATCCCTAAAACTTCAAAATAGGCTCCAACAGGCCCCCAATGCACACATGTGGATCATCTTGAGCCACTCAAACCTCTATGATGGAAGGAAAATGTTCTTTTATTATATGTTAAGCGACGAAAAAAACTAGTCAATTCCTTCACCTCAGAACAAATATGGTCGTAATGGGAAATGATTTCCTCATTAATCTGGGAAGGGGGGCCATTAACAATAACATCCTATAGTTCATGAGATATAGCAAGTGTTGAATATGAGACTTGCATTGCTTCCTCATGCAACTCCTCAACCTATCACACAAGATCCTATTGTTCATCCTATTTTTGCTGCCACTCTATCCTTAATTTCTCCTTCTATTCTAATAGCGCCTTATTCTCCTCAATGGGTGACTGAGATATTCTTGTGACAATCTCTTTAACTTGGGTATCAAGTGCCTAAAATTTTTGAGCAACTTCTTCTAGTGCTTGATTTTGTTCGAGAGCAGTCCACAAAAGTAGTGCTTCACCCGATAGGGGTTAGTATTCCAGGTATAACCTCTAAAAGTTCTCAAATTGGTCTCATACATGTTCCTTCTTTGCACGGTGTTGTTTCTCCTTAGGGGGAGTAGCTGAATTTGTTGTGCACACAATTATCCTGCTTTTCTCTCCAATTTTTGCACTAGTTCTTTGATTTTCACAACTTGACTTTCTGCTTGGTTTCTCTCCTCACTTGAGTCAGGTACGACTTGTTTAAACATTACTTTGACCACTTCCTTTAATGTTGTCTACCAATCTCTAATGCTCTGATTCTCTTCCTGTAATCACACTTTCTCAAGGTGCTCCTCCTGATTGGTGGTTATCGCTTGCAGAAACTGGGAGGTTGTAGTAATAATGGGAAATTATACCTTGGTAGTGATCTGTATGTGAAGTTGCTTTAAGATTATGTAAATTTTGCAAGTGTTTGATTAGGGTTAATATCTCTTTTGACAAATTATTAAACACATAAACATGGAATTAAAACTTAGTTTTTGTAGAAAAACAAGAGACAATATCACCATAAAAACAAACACACATCAACAATTAATGAAGGAGTTCATCCCTCCTGGGCGACATCTCTTGGTACAATTTCCAATGGTTAAGCCTCTTTCATTATTCTCAAAAAATGGTGTATACATACATTTACATTGTTCAAATGGTTGTATTGATAGCTCCAATGTCTTCAGAGCACTCAAAAAACCCATGTCTAGCCTCTTTTTACTCCCAAAAAAGACAAAAACTAAAGAAGTTATGAGCCTCTCAAGTTCTTCAGCTATTCGTCCTACAAATTCGCCCTGCCTGCAAACTGCCATAGAAATTAGCCCCAAAAAGCACTAACGAGGAAACTTTATAGCCAACCACCGGTGAAAATTGTGGCCTCATTAATTTTTCCTCCAACGGAGAAAGGCCATTTATTTTAATATAAATTTCATGGGGATCAATATTTTAATATAAAAATTGGGGGGTCTGGGCTAAGCCCTAGCCCCTGATCTCGCCCCATATTATATGTGGGCACGGTGACCAGGGCTGGGGCTAGCCTCGACCCATCCCCATGTTGTATGGATTAATCCGTCTTGCAGACAAGACCGATCTCCCTAGTACTAAAAGTATCTAGCAACAAACAACCAAACATACTAATCTTTCTCTAAGCATATAAGGTTTACAAAAGGCTCTATAGAGGTGTAAAAGACTTACCGTTTGTCCAGTGCTTGTTTGAAGTCGTTTTTGTCCCTCATGCGCTTGAAGGAGTTTTCCTCGTAAACCTGTAGTAAAAAACAAGCAAAATATTACATAGCACCTGTATAGAAATCATCATAAACCATGCTTATCATAGTGATCAAGGAATCTATGAAATAAACCATTGATTGAAAGCTTATTGAGAAAAATGAGTATATTTGTATTAATTTCAAAAGAAGAAAATCCTTACAACCTGAGCCTTGATGTTGCACTCGACTTTCCGGGGTCCGAAGCAGGAGTCTCCTTTACTTTGACAAGTTCTGCACTCCTCCAACCAAGACAAAGAGAGGTATGTAATCTCTCCTCACAAAAGCCTTAGTTAATTGAGTCTAAATCTCAACAGCACTTAACTTCAAATATTCTAAAAGCTTGAACTCCCTTTGAGGCTACCCAATGCCTCTTTTTATAGTGGACAAGAGGAGGTTTTTTGTTCCAAGCATGAAGGGATAGAATCCTCCTTCAAAGGGATAAGCTCCTCACATCAAGGGGTTAGCTCCATAAGGTAAGGGATTCATGCACCTTACAAGAGCAGTTCTGCCACCGCAAAATCCATTCTAGAAGCTTCCAGAATTTACTTTAATTGAGCTTTTTGGGATTTTACTTGCGCCTTTTTAATCTTACAGGGGTCCACACCTGTAATAAAGATAAAGTACGTTCAGGAACGCAGGCAAGCTGAACATTGGGTGCGGGACCGCAGGCAAGATAGCCAGAAAGTGCGATACCAAAGTTTAGGAGACTTTTAGGAACTTTTTCTGATTTTCAAGGCTTGACATGAGGAACTGATATGTTAGACTTGCAAAAGGAAGAAGTATGAGCAATAATGAGCTCATACACATGGCAGAATGTCAGGATGACAATTTTCAGTGTAACAGATTTTTTGAAGCTTTGAAGCTCTGGCGACTCCACTGGGGAAAGAACTTGTTGTTTTTGGTTCTCTTTTATTTTGATTTGAGGAAACGTTTTTCTTGGTTTTTGAATGATTGAAATCTACCTGGGTAGCTTAGGTTTTCTCTATTTTTGAAAATTTTGAAATCCTTTAAGTTTTTCTCTAGTTTTTCCTGGGACCGCACTTTGCCTTGTTTTCACAGTGCGGGCAGTTTCGCACTTTTCCTGTGTAAATAGTGCGGGACTGCACCTGTGATATCTTGGAGCCTGCGGACCCTGTTAAAGTTTTGAAAAATAATCTAAATGAATAAAAGCTTTAAGATTTTTTGAAGAATGTTTTATCTTAGTTGTTCAACAAAATAAGGATCTATTCATTCAGAATAACAAACAGATCGAAAAACACTCAATTATGTTTTTATAAAAAACGAAATTCAAAAACCAATAACAAAGTTTTTTTCGAAGATTTGCAAAGAAACAAGGAACTCTATTTCTCAATAAAGGATGATTCCAAAATCAGGTCAGATCCAACAAAAGACCAAAAAGACCAAGGTAATCTGAGGTACTTCAAAACGTCAAATGCTTCAAATCGCTACAAAAGACCAAGTGAAACGCAATCCAAAGCACAAAACTTCTAGAAAATCATCAAAACACCAATACTGCTGAGATTTATTAACAGAAAGCTTTTGACAGAAACAATCATCAATTTGGGCAGAAAACAAAAACTGAAAATCAAATCAAGATAAAATAAAGAAAGAAATCTGAAGTTTTTCAAAACTTTAACATGGTCTGCAGGCTCCAAGATATCACAGGTGCGGTCCCGCACTGTTTACACAGGAAAAGTGCGAAACTGCCCGCACTGTGAAAACAAGGCAAAGTGCGGTCCCAGGAAAAACTAGAGAAAAACTTGAAGGATTTCAAAATTTTCAAAAACAGAGAAAACCTAAGCTACCCAGGCAGATGTCAATCATTCAAAAACCAAGAAAAACGTTTCCTCAAATCAAAATAAAAGAGAACCAAAAACAACAAGTTCTTTCCCCAGTGGAGTCGCCAATTTGTTGTATGGATTAATCCGTCTTGTGGACAAGACCGATCTCCCTAGTACTAAAAGTATCTAGCAACAAACAGCCAAACATACTAATCTTTCTCTAAGAATATAAGGTTTACAAAAGGCTCTATAGAGGTGTAAAAGACTTACCGTTTGTCCAGTGCTTGTTTGAAGTCATTGTTGTCCCTCACGCGCTTGAAGGAGTTTTTCTCGTAAACCTGCAGTCACAAACAGAGCACTCAAAAACCAATGGCTTCAGAGCATTCAAAAACCCATGTCTAGCCTCTTTTTACTCCCAAAAAAGACAAAAACTGAAGAAGTTATGAGCCTCTCAAGTTCTTCAGCTATTCGTCCTACAAATTCGCCCTGCCTGCAAACTGCCATAGAAATTCGCCCCAAAAATCACTAACGAGGCAACTTTGTAGCCAACCACCGGTGCAAATTGTGGCCTCATTAATTTTTCCTCCAACGGATAAAGGCCATTTATTTTAATATAAATTTCATGGGGATCAATATTTCAATATGAAAATTGGGGGGTCCGGGCTAAGCCCTAGCCCCTGATCTCGCCCCATATTATACGTGGGCACGGTGACCAGGGCTGGGGCTAGCCTCGACCCATCCCCCATACTCTGCATACATAGCATTTAAATATAAATGGTAAAATATATAGGTTATGTAACACTTGCATGATGCGTTGGTAAGGCGTCGCTCTTACCACTTAGAAGTTGCATGTTCAAATCCGATAGAGTGCTTTCTGCTTGTAACCAAAATTTTGGTCAGCCACCAGGGCGCCACGTGGTGACCTCTGGTTGGCCCATGTGGTGTTCCCTAGTTGGTCCATCCAATCAACCAATGAAAATGCACCATTTCACATCCTATATGAATGTGACAAGTGGCAGCCATTCATTGACAAAAAATGTCAAGTCAACCTTGCATAGTCAAGGTCCAGTCAGCAGTATGGATTGCTGACTGGGCAGCCCTGTACCTCCAAAAACATTTTTTTTTTGTTGTTTACCAAAACGAACAGATCAGGATTGTAGGAGCATAAAGAGTCAGTTTTGCGTGAAACGAATTGCGCCAGATTTAGAATGACGATATCTACACAAGAACACATGTTTCGTTCCATTATGAGAACTTTGAATTTTGAGCATAAATTTTATCCACCAGATCATTCCTCCCCAGTGGAAGCTTTTGGACCTCCAAAAGCTCTTTATCTATCAGTAAATATATGAGGCCTAAAATCCCTCACCCTTCGAGTGTCTACCCCATGAAATTTTATTGAATGCAACATTTTGAGCTTTTCTTGAAAACTAATCATTTTCCCTAACTTTGAAAACCTTGATTTGCTGTTGTAGATACCATCTTGCTGCAATTTCCCAAAATTTGCAGAACAACAACCTATCCTTGAAGGAACAAACACATTTCCTCCTTGGTCGTCAATCAAAGGAAACTTAAACAACTTCAAATTCTTCTCACCTTGAACATTGTCGACACAACGATGTTTAACATGTCTTGCCTTGTGCTTGGCTCGAATCTTGACCAAATGTGATCACCATCACCATGCAACATCCCATTTTAATTATAACACTTTATGAAACCCACAAGAATAAATTTTGAACCAAATTCCCTCTTTGTCAAATTTATTTGGCACTTTCTCTTTGACCTTTGCACTCTCTTGCATTGGCATCTTGTTCACATCACTATTGAGCAATGATGCATCCTGCTGCAATTTTACTGCATCTTGTTCACCTCTTTTAAGAGGAAACATGTTAGACTCATGAAACATATTATCACAACCATTAGCAACCTCAATGAAATCACATTTCACATTTTATGCTTCTCATTGAAAGGCCTCATTCACAACAAATTCATACTTGAACATTAACAAAGAAAAAATTTGACTAGAATTCACAATTCCCTTCATTTTTCCCACATGCATAAGAGACAAATTCATCTTCTTACTATGAGCTCTAACAATATACTGTTTGGTCAATTTAGTGTGTCCTAAATTTCTACATTAATTTATCAATCCGGGATTCGTAAGCTGATGAAGTGCGGCACACTATATGTGCAAGATAACCTATTTCTTAATTTTTTGTCGTTTTTGGTTTTTTAATGTGAGATGGACATTCTAAAATAAAAACAAGTATGGTTATGATTGTTCAAGGAAATGATATCCTCTATAATGATTTACCAACTTGAAACTTAAAAAGGAATTTGAAACATACAATGACAAAACTTGAAAGGAAATGAAAATGTGCTGCTAAAATGAAAATGTGCTGCTAGTCTAATAAATCAAACAGTGAACTATTGAGCATGAAAACCAAATTATCCTTGCTGCTGTCTAAACACAAAAGAAACTATGCTGAAAGAAATCCAAAAATTTCAACAAAGTAAATCTAAATCAAATTACATCAACTTATCTTCTGATCCCTCATCATTAGTCCAGCTATGATTTTCGGAGGTAACCATAAACAACTTGAGTAACCCGATATCTAACTTGCAGAAAGTAAACTAATATCAAACTACACATTCCTAAGTCAATCCCTCACCATCAGTCCAGCTGTGGCTTTCGGAGGTAACTGAAGATGTCATGAGCAATTTAATATATCTAACTTGCAGAAAGTAAACTAATATCAAACTACACATTCATAATTCAATCCCTCACCATCAGTCCAGCTGTGGCTTTCGGAGGTAACTGAAGATGACATGAGCAATTTAATATATCTAAATCTAACTACTGAAACAAATGTGCAAGACTGAATTAAACAAAGCAGTGCTGGAATTAAACAAAAAGTAAATTAGCAGCAGAACAATATTAATTCCATGTCATTAGTCAAAAAGTTATGCAAATGCCCGGGCTGCCTATTTATAACCTGAAACAAGAACACTGATCAGTTAACAATAACATAAAACATGAAAGACAGAAGTAAAATGTAAAGCATGAAATATTATAAACAGAAATGAAGCATATATACCATGAAAGATGCAATGTATAAACACATGAATGAACTATGGCACAATGAGCTTAAAGAAATAAAACAAGAACTATACAATAATGCACAAAACCTCAGCGTGTGCAGGGGCCCTCTACACCAGCCTTGGCAACAGACTTCAAGTACGAATTACGCTTGGAAACAGAGTCTTCTTATATATTAAAATACAGTCATAATAGAAAGGTGATATTACGGCACAGTGGCAATGTAATTACATTACAGAACTATCTGGAGGCTAATGGAGACTAACAAAAAACTAACTCTTATGCGTATGCAAACGCGTTATTTATACTGAAGGTTATATAACTAATTTCCTAAAGTTTATGCTGATAGAGAACACGTAAACCATTACGTCCAGAGATCTAGGATCATGGTCGCGTTGAGGAGTAAATCTATGAAGAGTGGATGTTTGAATTCGGCTTATGGAGCCATGTACAGGTGTTGATTTGTCTCCCGCAATTCAGAAACGACCATATAAATCTCCACGTGACGAGAAACAGAGTCCTGTCACCGTGGGACTCTACGGTTGACTTCCACTTGGCCACCTTTGACCGCAGCCTCCCTAGATGAATTTGCCCGAGCCAATAGGACACGATCCATGTCCACATCATTCCTGACTTGCCCATGTGGCTCGTTTTACCTGAAGACACCTGTAACATAGAGTTTCACAAAATGGCTGCGGAAAGTTGCAGCAGCTGCGGAAAGTGGCAAGATTCCGCAGCTAAATGAGCAAAATCTAAATCAAACAACAGACACAAAAATATAGTTAAAACCCATTTTAGATGCTCTTTTGCAATTAATATACAATGATATTGACAACTTGGGAGGTTCAGGTGAATGAAAAAGGTATAGAAAGATGTATGGAAAAGATGCAGATTTGAGACTCAACATACCCCCACTGTTAAGGTGTTGCATGTCCTCATGCAACCAAAATTTTGATAATCTTTCTTCAGTTCATATGCCTTGACACTTCAGCCAGTACATCCAATCCTCTCCTCTTCTTCTTTGGTGCTGCTAACATCCTAGGTTTCTTCATTAGGCATCTAAATTTGATATTAACCAGTGCTCTACTTAACTTCTGGCATTTCCTTTTCAATTTCTTGTTCTTCTTCTGCCATATTCCCAGATGTAGCATGGTATTATCATGAATGATTTTGTCTAATTTGCCTTGTTCCTTCAATGCCTCATTTTCATTTTTAATGTGTTTATTTAAAAGCTCTAGCTCAAAGACTTCCTGTTTTAGTGATTGGACTAGATCATCTTGTACTGTGTGAGGCTGGATGGACGAAGTACTGGGACCTGTAGCTGCTTTTTCCAAAGATTCTATATAATCATATACTTCTTGCTGCTTGGGGTCTATTTCAGGTGTCATTTTTATTGGGTTGTACCCAAAATGTCGTGAAGGAGAGTTATCTTCAAAATCTGGCTGAGAAGGGCTCACATCAACATCTTGCTGAGAATGGGATGGACTATGTTCAATGTCTGACTGAGAATGAAATGAACCAGGTTCACTAACTGACTGAGAGTGAGATGGACTATAGTCAGCTGGGGATTGTTCAGATGTTTCTTCTCCCAAATCAATGAAATGGGGTCCTTTCATTTGCGTTTTCCTCAATTTCCCCTTAAGTCCGGAACTTCTTCTCACACGCCGTGGACCACTGTCCTTTTGCTTTTGTTTTCCTTTCTCTTTCTTCTTGGCTATAGATAACTGTTCTTGAAGATGAACCAATCTTTCAGATAACACTTGATGATCTTCTTCTTCGGAAGAAGGGGTTTGATGTATAGCCTCAATAATTTTTCTCTCTTTTGGTGTTATTGGCTTCTTACCCTTGGTTTCTTTCTTCTTCCTTTTTGACAGTCTCTCTTCCCTATCAGTTCTTTCAATTGTAGTAGTAGGAGTATTTTGAATTTCATCATTTGTTCTCTTTCTCCTACTCCTTCTTGATGTGTTACCTTCAAGAATTTCTTGAGTAGGAGTACTTTGAGTTTCATCATTTATTCTTTTTCTCCTACTCCTTCTTGATGTGCTACCTTCAGGAATTTCCCGAGGTTCCTCAAAGAAATTTCTAATCAAAAATTGTTCCCATGTGTCTTTCTTCTCCTTTAACTCTTTTTCAATCAAAATTTTTACAAGACCGTGGTGATATAGATGTGGTTCTACATCTCCCAAATGCTTCTGAACAGTCACAGACATTTTCTTCAAACTATTTAATAGAAAATATGGGAGATTGAGAGTTTGATTATCTAGAAAATTCATCAGCAATCTGGTATGGTACATATACATGGACCCAAAATGGCCTTCACAGGTAATGAATTTTTGAACAACTAGCAGCAAAGTATCCCATTCCTCTTTCAATGCATGAACATGAATTCCTATTTTAAAAATAGTTATGTCCATACCTTGGTTTCGTAAGATTATTCTCCAGGCTTCATCACTAATGCTTTTATTCTTAAACCAACGCTCCCCCTCTTGAGGAAGTTCCGTGGCAGTTTCTATAGATGCCTCGTTCACTGCAAAATTAAGGTCTCCAATTTCTACTTCCAGGCCATTGAATGACCTTGCAAATGCTTTTGTCACTTCTTTATGATAACCTCTGAACTTTTGGATAAACCGCAACCACTTTGCTTTCTTCAATATATCCCTTACTTGTGGATATCCTTCCATGAATTTAAGTCCTTCTGGTTCTGCTCTTAGCAATTTACCCATCCTTCTTTCTGCTCTTCAAAAATTTTCCTGCGTGAGGGTTCAATGGAAATAGAACGGCTGAATGCACGGAGATGAGCACAATGACTGTAGGTAGATATCAAAGAGTGGATATACAGGCTATAGCGTAACAGAGAACGAAATGGAGTGAGACAGAACAGAGAGGGGTTTCGTGAGCACGACAGAGATACGTCTGTGAGATTAACAGAATAATAGGAGGAGTATAACACATCCGACAGTGTTTTGAAATTTGGTGGCTGCAAAATAAATGTGAGCATGTTTAAACAACGACTATGGATTTATGCGGCCGTAAGAGGCCGTAGTGAAATCAACTACGTCTCATTGTCACCGGTGGAATATCGGAGTATGAGTGAAGATCGGGGATTTAATTATGGGACCGTTTGAGAATGAATGCGAGAAGATCATATGGAGATCATGAAAGGATTACGGAGTTTGTCAATATAATCATTGCACATAATGGATGGAGCTTATGGTTTAGAACTATATAAAAATGTGTTTTCAATGCTATTTGAAATGAATTTTACTCATACCTTGGAATCTTTGCCTTTTTCCTTGGTCTTTAATTAGTTGCTCTTCATTGGTATCTTGAATGCCCCATGTCTTCATAATTGGTCCTCTCACCTGCATTTAATTTCATGATTATGGAAATAACATCTGGATGTACATTCTTTTGAAAACAGAGTGGTAGATGCAGAATCTGCTTTTGGCTGCGGAAACTGGTGTCAGCTGCGGAAACAGATGTCAGCTGCGGAAACTGACACAACTATTATTTGGATGAATGAACATGAACGGATGACAAATGACTAGATGGAAAAGGTCATGAAAAAGAATTTTATTGATGAAATGGAATGAAACAGATAAAATGAAGTGAAATGGAGTGAAATGAAGTGAAATGAAATGGAATGAAGTGGAATGGAATGGAGTGGGTGGTCACAAAACCTGTGAAATGAAAGAGAGATTTTTTTTTTTTTTGGAAAATATAGAGTGTCAGGTGTTCCTGATTTTCACCCTATATTTTCTGTATAAGACTGCCAATCAGTGATTGGTTTTCAGGCTTATACAAATTTTTTATTTTTATTTATTTTTTATATTTTTTTTTTTCAATTGAAAGAACAAAAGCTAGGCTGGAGGAGAAGAAGAATTCTTCTGTACCAGCCTGATTGCAGAATTTTCTTGAAACATTTTGACAAATTCCTCTTTTGAGAGTGGCTTATGATAAACTTTCAATCTGTGGCCATTCACAATAAGAAGAGTTTGAAACTCATCAATGGTCTTGATTCTTACTGCTCCATTGCTAAAGATCTTGTCAATCTCATATGGCCCAAGCCAATGAGTCTGAAATTTTCCTTGAAAATATTTAAACTTGGAATCAAATAACAATGCCCAATCTCCTTCTTGAAACTTCTTCTCTTTGATGTACTTGTCATTCCATTTAGCTCTTTGATATTGAACTAGATCAGTTCTTAAAATTGCTTCTTGTCTGATCTCATCTAGCTCATTTAATTGCTCCATTCTATGCTTTTGGGCTTCTGATAAGTCCATCCCCAACTGAACTGCTATCTTGAAGGTCTTGACTTGGAACTCAATGGGGAGCATGACTTCTTTCCCATAAACAAGTTCATAGGGAGAATGTCCTGTTGTATTTCTCCATGTAGTTCTGTAGACCCACAAGGCTTCAGGAAGCCTTTCTGCCCAATCTCTTCTATGTAGATGAACATTTTTGGTGATGATACTTTCAAGAAATTTGTTTGTAGACTCCACTTGACCATTTGCTTGCGGATGGTAAGGAGTAGATCTTTTGTGCTTGATTTTGTCTTCTTCCATCAACTTCTCCACCAAGTTGGATGTGAATTGGCTCCCCTGATCTGTCACAATTTCTCTTGGAACACCAAAGCGAGTAAAAATATCCTCATAAAGAAAATGAACAACTGAATTTTCAGTAGCAGATACTAATGCTTTGGCTTCTACCCATTTAGTAACATAATTAGTACAAACCAATATATACTTCTTTTGCTTAGATGGTGGATTAATAGGTCCAATGAAATATAAAGCCCATTTTTCAAAGGGTTCGATGAGTACCTGTGGTTGCAATGGCATTTCATTTGAAAGGGTAGGTTTCCCTACTCTTTGGCAGCTGTCACACCTTTTGACATATTGTTTTGCATCTTTGAAGAAGGAAGGCCAATAATATCCTAAAGAGAGGATTTTATAGGCCGTCCTTTTGTCTGCAAAGTGTCCGCCGCATGGTTCATCATGACATGCCTTAAGAATATTAGGCATTTCATCTTCCCTGACACATCTTCTGATCACAAGATCTGGCCCTATTTTAAACAATTCATTAGAAATCCATGAATATTTTGAACTCTCCTGAATAATTTTTCGTTTTTCACTTGGAAATAAATGTGAAGGTAGTTTCCCTGTAACCAAATAGTTAGCAATATCTGCATACCAAGGAGTCTTAATAGTTACTGTAAACAAGTATTCATCAGGAAACTTATCCTCTACAGGAGAATCTTCTTTAGTATTCTGAATCCTAGACAAGAAATCAACTACTGTATTTTGTTTTCCTGGTCTATCCAGCACAATAATATTGAATTCTTGCAAAAGTAAGAGCCATCTTGTCACTCTGCCATTAGTAACAAGTTTATTCATTAAATATCTAATTGCAGAATGGTCAGTATGAATAAAAGTTTCATAGCCTGTTATGTAATGTCTAAACTTATTAATTGCATGAACAACAGCTAAAAACTCTTTCTCAGTCACAGTATAGTTCAACTCCGTGGGAGTCAAATTTTTACCGGTGTAATAAATGGCATAAGGAACTAAATCTTTTTGACCCAACACAGCTCCTAGAGCTGTATCTGAAGCATCCGTAGAAATATGAAAAGGGAGTTTCCAATTTGGTCCTCTCAAGATAGGTGCTTCAAATATTCTTGTTTTCAAAGTTTCAAAAGCTGATTGACAATCAGGATCCCATTTAAATTCACAGTCTTTTGTAAGCAATTTGAAGAGTGGAGATGCTATTTTAGTGAAGTTTTCTATAAATCTTCTATAGTAACCAGTAAATCCTAGAAAACTTCTAACATCTCTTTGAGAATTTGGAATAGGTAACTTGGAGATGACTTCAACTTTTGATCTATCAACCTTAATCCCATCTCCTGAAATATGATGTCCTAAAGCAATCCCTTCAGCAAACATCATAAAGCATTTTTCATGGCTTAATGAAAGGTTTGTTTCTTTACATCTTATAAGAACTTTTTCCAAATTTTCTAATGCCTCTTCAAATGAATTACCATAAACTATAAAATCATCCATATAAACCTCTACACAATCATGGATTAGATCAGAAAAAATTCCTAGTACTGCTCTTTGGAATGTTGCTGGTGCATTACATAACCCAAAAGGAAGCACTCGGTAGGCAAAAGTTCCCCATGGACAAGTAAATGTGGTCTTATCTTGATCTTCAGGTGCTACCTGAATTTGATTATAGCCACTAAAACGATCCAAAAATGAAAAGTACTTTTTACCTGCTAATGTATCTAATACCTGATCAATAAAAGGCAAAGGAAAGTGATCCTTCAAAGTTGCTTTGTTCAATTCCCTATAATCAATGCATACCCTCCATTTACCATTCTTTTTAGGTACTATAACCAAAGGAGAAACCCATCGACTATTTGAAATTGGATAAATGAAGTTTACATTGAGTAGTTTTTGGAGCTCTTCTTTCACTATCTCCCTAAGATTTGGATTCATCCTTCTTTGAGGTTGTCCGATTGGTCTACTGTTTTCCTCAATATAGATATGATGGATGCAAGTCTTAGGATCAATACCTTTCATGTCAGTATACTCCCATGCAAATGCAGTAGAATGTTTTTGCAAGATTTTGGTTAGTTATTCTTGTTGTGAATTTTCCAAATGCTTGTTGATATTCAATGTTTTTCCTGGAAAAATCTCAATAGTAGAACTACCAAACTCTTCCATAGAGTAAAGAGACATTTGTCTTGATGATAAATATTCTATGTCAGATTCCAACTGAAATTGTGTGGGGTCATATTCCGAAGATGTCTCAAAATTTTCTAATGTGTTCAGAATTTGACTATCCTCACTGATTTCAGAAATAGTAAAGACAGGTTGTATAGTGTCCTCATCATCAACCCATTCATTGTCTCCTACTTCTGTGATTGCTCTTGCTGGAGGATACAAATTGAATTTATTTGTCGAATTACCATTAGAAATGTACATGTCCCCAGATCTACAACTAATAAAAGCATCAGCTGTGGCTAGCCAAGGTCTTCCTAAGATAAGTGGGTGCCCTCCTAGATTACTCTTGGGAGTCAAAATCATAAAATCTACTAGATATTCCCAAGAATATAAGGAGACTAAAATATATTCTAATACACCATCTGGTTTAATAATTGATCGATCTGCAAGTTGCAGTAAAGTAGGTGTAAAAAGAAGGTTAGGAAGTTTTAGCTGGTCCATAGTCTGTCTACTCATAATGTTGATAGCAGCCCCTAAGTCAATCAATGTATTTGGAATTTCTATCCCATTTATATGTGTCTTGACAATTGGACTTCCTGGATCTACATACTTCTGCATGGTAATTTTTCCCATCATAATATTTGCAATTTTTCCTACCAGGTGGATTCTTCTTGTGTCTTTTAGTTTCCTTCCTGGTCTTTTGAAACTCAACTCCTTTATTGTTTTTGCTAGAATAGGAATCTCTCGAATGGATTGTAGCAAGGGAATATTGATACAAAAATTCTTCAATTCATCTAGAAAACCATAGTTAGGCAACAATATTTGTTTTTCCACCCCCTTGTCAATTTGTAGTCTTTCAGGAAAAGGAGGAGTAGATGAAGATGCAGGTTGCTCAACTATAGGAGTTGTGGGTGTTAACTTTTCTTTTTCTTTTTGAATTTTTGAATTTTGAAGAGATGCTTCCTCAGAACCCTCATTGATTTTAAAAGAATCCTCCTCAGAGGTATCTTGTTCTTGAATATCTATAGAAGGTTTTTCTAAAACTCTACCAGATCTGAGTTGTACATCATTGAGAGGAACAATCATATAGGTAGGAAATTTTTGTCCTTCTACCATGTAAGTATTCTGAGGATTTTTATTGTTAGGATTTGGCAATGGCTGAGCTGGAAGTTGATTTATCTTTTGTTGGTATGGGAGCATGAGTTGAGGATTTGGATTTTGTTGAGAAGGTTGTTGTTGTGGAAATGGCAATGAAAGTTGTGGATTTGGGTTTGGAAGTTGTGGAGCTTGTTGATTTTGAAAAGATGGAGGATATTGATAAAATTGAGCAAATCTTCCATAAGGATTTTGCATCCCTTGTACCCATGGCTGATATGAATTTTGATGTTGGGGCCAAGGTTGTTGCCAAGGATTCCAATTTGGTGGGGTTTGAAGATTCATAGGGTTGTTAAACCCTTGAGTTTGTTGTCCCTGCCAAGGTCTTCTTGCAACAAAACAAAGAGATTCTACTGAATTTGGGTCTTCTTGAAAAACAGCTTTGAGTCCAGGAATTGAAGGACAATCCTTGATCTCATGATTCTATGAGCAAATCATACATGTTTCTACAACTTTTGCATCCAAGGGACATTCCCTTAAAGCATGTTTCTTCCTACATTTCGGACAAAAGATGGCTAAAGCATCTGTTTCTTCTTTCTGCTTGTTTTGGATTTTAAGGGTGTCTAGTTGTTCACTAAGGCTCCCTAAGATATCAGTTTTGAATTCATCAAGCATATTACCAATCTCTGCCCTACTTACTGATCCAGTTGCAGATTTGTTAGCCCTAATAAGAGAAGGATCCCTAAGCCCTTTTCCTGTTTTAGATTTTCCTCTTGAGAGATGGACACATAGTTCTGTTATGTCACGAAGTGGAAGTTGAGAAATGTCTCCTTTCCCCATCATGTTCAAAATATCTATCCATTCATCTCTAATGGCTTTTAATATGAGGGCTTTCAAGGTTTCATCATCTAAGTTGCTCATCTTTGCTCTTATCAAGTTGTATTGAAATCTTTCAAGTAAATCTTCCAAGTTTTCGTCTTCTTTTTGCATCATTTTGAATACCTCATCCTTGTGATTGGTGGGCATACAATAGTCCAAGTATCTATCCAAATTTTTTTGTTTCATATCATTCCAAGTCCTAATATATTGAGTGGCTAATCCCATGAACCATTTCAAAGCAGCTCCCTTCAAAGTTGAAGGAAATAGTTTGAGTTTTTGAGAGTCTTCCATATAGTCATAGGTTCGGCACACGACTTCAAACTCAAACAGAAATGTTTCAGGATACTCACTTCGCAATCCTTAAAAGTTAGGGAGGACAGATGGTGAGATATTTTTCATTGTTGTATGAGTTTCCTCATCAACTATAGGGAATCCAAACAAGTTATCTCCTTCCCTATTTCTTCCATTATTATCTTCACCATTGTTGTCTCCATTGTTTCCTCGTCCTCTACCTCTACCTCTAAATCCATCTATTATTTCCTCTGCCATGATAGTTTCTTTAGAGTCCTTAAAGTCCTCTGGTTCTTCTATCAAGGGAGGATGAGAGAGAGTCTCTTCCTTTTCTAAATGAGATTTAGTAGGTGGTATAGGAGAATCCTCTAATTCAGCTGCTCCTTGAATTCCAAAAATCTTAAGGCTAGGGGTAGATGGTGGTGAATCTTGTATATGCCTTGAAGAAGATGGAGTTGTAAAAATCGAACTCTTGGCTTTAGCTATAAACCTTCCCCTAGAATATCTTGCTCTATGCATGTCATTTTTTTATTTTTTATTTTTTAAAAGTTGGGCTAATAATTCTCTTTCTGATCTTCCAGGTCACACTAGGTGCAAGAAGAGAGCATACTTAAGAAATTACTGAACCAATAACTCTCTTTTCTGATCCTCCAGATCACACTAGGTGCAAGAGGATAGCATACTTCAAGAAGTTATCAAGTTTTCCCTTCTTTTATAATTTTTTTTTTTTTTTAAAGAAATTGGCTACCTAGTTACACTTCCCCGGCAACGGCGCTAAAATGTTTGGTCAATTTAGTGTGTCCTAAATTGCTACATTAATTTATCAATCCGGGATTCGTAAGCTGATGAAGTGCGGCGCACTATATGTGCAAGATTACCTATTTCTTAACTTTTTGTCGTTTTTGGTTTTCTAATGTGAGATGGACATTCTAAAATAAAAACAAGTATGGTTATGATTGTTCAAGGAAATGATATCCTCTATAATGATTTACCAACTTGAAACTTAAAAAGGAATTTGAAACATACAATGACAAAACTTGAAAGGAAATGAAAATGTGCTGCTGAAATGAAAATGTGCTGCTAGTCTAATAAATCAAACAATGAACTACTGATCATGAAACTCATTATTCTTGCTGCTGTTCAAACACAAAAGAAACTATGCTGAAAGAAATCCAAAAGTTGCAACAAAGTAAATCTAAATCAAATTACATCAACTTATCTTCCGATCCCTCATCATTAGTCCAGCTAGGATTTTCGGAGGTAACCATAAACAACTTGAGTAACCTGATATCTAACTTGCAGAAAGTAAACTAATATCAAACTACACATTCATAATTCAATCCCTCACCATCAGTCCAGCTGTGGCTTTCGGAGGTAACTGAAGATGTTATGAGCAATTTAATATTTCTAACTTGCAGAAAGTAGAATAATATCAAACTACACATTCATACTTCAATCCCTCACCATCAATCCAGCTGTGCCTTTCAGAGGTAACTGAAAATGACATGAAAAATTTGATATATCTAAATCTAACTACTGAAACAAATGTGCAAGACTGAAATAAACAAAGCAGTACTGAAATTAAACAGAAAATAAGAAAAGTAAATTAGCAGCAGAACAATATTAATTCCATGTCATTAGTCAAAAAGTTATGCAAATGCCCGGGCTGCCTATTTATAACCTGAAACAAGAACACTGATCAGTTAACAATAACATAAAACATGAAAGATGATGGACAGAAGCAAGATGTAAAGCATGAAAGATTATAAACAGAAATGAAGCATATATACCATGAAAGATGCAATGTATAAACATGTGAATGAATTATGGCACAATGAGCTTAAAGAAATAAAACAAGAACTATACAATAATGCACAAAACCTCAGTGTGTGCAGGGGCCCTCTACACCAGCCTTGGCAACAGACTTCAGGTACGAATTATGCTTGGAAACAAAGTCTTCTTATATATTAAAATACAGTCATAACAGAAAGGTGATATTACGGCACAGTGGCAACGTAATTACATTACAGAGCTATCTGGAAGCTAATGGAGACTAATAAAAACTAACTCTTATGCGTATGCAAACGCGTTATTTATAACTGAAGGTGATATAACTAATTTCCTAAAGTTTATGCTGATGGAGAACACGTAAACCATTACGTCCAAAGATCTAGGATCATGGCCGCGTTGAGGAGTAAATATATGAAGAGTGGATGTTTGAATTCGGCTTATGGAGCCATGTACAGGTGTTGATTTGTCTCCCACAATTCAGAAACGGCCATATAAATCTCCACGTGACGAGAAACAGAGTCCTGTCACCGTGGGACTCTATGGTTGACTTCCACTTGGCCACCTTTGACCGTAGCCTCCTTAGGTGAATTTTCTCGAGCCATAGGACACGATCCATGTCCACATCATTCCTGACTTGCCCATGTGGCTCGTTTTACCTGAAGACACCTGTAACATAGAGTTTCACAAAATGGCTGCGGAAAGTTGCAGCAGCTGCGGAAAGTGGCAAGATTCCGCAGCTAAATGAGCAAAATCTAAATCAAATAGCAGACACAAAAATATAGTTAAAAACCATTTTAGATGCTCTTTTTCAATTAATATACACTGATATTGACAACTTGGGAGGTTCAGGTGAATGAAAAAGGTATAGAAAGGTGTATGGAAAAGATGCAGATTTGAGACTCAACATATACTCAATCCCATTCTTGAACAAGTGATACTTATTCTCATTGCGATGAAAGATTGCTCTCCTATCATAAAGATATGGGCTACCCAAAAAAATACTAGAAATATCAAGCGAAACAACATCAAGTTCAACTTTATCAAGAAAGTTTGCAGTGATTGAAAATCTAAGTATGCACTTCCCCGTCACCTGTATATTTGAATTCTTACATATCCAACCTAAAAGATAAGGTCTTGGATGAGGAATGGTCTCTAAATTCAACTTCTTGACTAAGTCTTCAAAATTAATATTTTCTTGTGAACCACTATCAAATAGGGTGTCAATCTTGGTATGCTTTGAAATAACTCTAACATGGAAAAGCTCAATTCTTGTTTCATCATCTTGAGTACTATTGAGACAACTTGAAGAACTAGTACTTGCAATGTCATTACCTTTCAAACCCATTGCTGCGATATTTTTTTCATATTTGGAATCATAACCTAAAACATGTGTGATTGTTGCAGTTGTCTTCTCCTTCTAATTGTTTTTAAGCTTCTTGGGTCTCATTTCTGGATGAAGTTTCCAAAAATGATCTTCATCATGCCCATCTTTGGAACACTGTTTGCATGTGAATTTATGCTTCTCCAACTTTATGGATGCATTATTCTTACCTTTAACCTTGAAATTATCATTTCATTTTTCTCCAGACTCATAGGTATTATCACTTGTCTCATCTAAAACACATTTCCCTCTTGTTGAAATGGCACCCCAAAGCGAGGCTTCTAATTTAATTTTCCCTTAATTAAATTGGAAGAGAAATTTTAATTTCATCCCATAACAACTTGTATCAATTAACTAAGTTAGAATGACTGGGTTAGCTTAAGAAATTTGAGTTGAGGGTGAGAGAGGATGCATGTAGAGTGATTCCATGATTTAAGGGGGTCCAGTTGCAACTATGCATGAGTTGTAATTAGTTAACTCAAGAAATTGAGTTAAAATCAGTTTAACTAGTTCTAACTGAGTGATGAGCTAGTGAGAGGTCTAGTGAATTAAATTTGATTTAATTCAAAATGAGTGATCAATCAGTTAACTATTAATTCACTATAATTAACCATTGCATGTCAGGTCTAAGGAAGACCCAATTGAGACAGAGGTTAAAGGGAAGATAACTATCAATTCTATAATTAGAAAATTTCACAAGTCAGTTATAGAGTTAGTTGGAGGCTTATGAAGGATTGCGCTATTATTCCAAGGGATTTTCTGATTTAATAGGGCCTTAATTTCACAAGGAATGCATGAGCAAGGCAGGTCGAGTAGAGGTAGAGAATTGGCTAAGTATTTATCCGATTTTGCCTAGATCGATGTGGGATGGTATGCAGAGTGCTTGAGTTATCTTGTGAGAGAAAGAATTGTATCGTTTCACGATCCTTGAATTTATACAATATACAAATAGTATGGTTTCAGGCAGCGTGATTTACCTAGATACAACTTCTTACTTGTTTATGTGATTGTTTCTTTCTCTTACTTGTTCATGTGATTGTGTGATCGTGTTTTGTTTCCGAAAAATGTAGAAGGGATTCAATATCTTGTTTTAGTACATTATAAGATCAGATTGAATCCCATGGTTAGATTTTATACATAGTTTCAGAGCGTTAGGAATCACAATAAGAAGATAAGAATAGAGTTTGTTTTGATCAGGTTCAAATTTGCATATTATTTCTTCGGTATCCAACAACATATCAAGATGTATTTCAATGGCTTGAGACTTGAATATGCATTCGAGGGAAATTCGAACTATATTGCATGGAAGGACAGGATGGAGGCAATGCTTGAGGACAATGGACTGAAAGCTTTCATAGATGTTGATGTCCCGCAACCTGCAGCAACATATGCTCAACTTCTTGATGCATGGAAGAAGAATGTTGCTAAGGCGAGAAGGATCTTGTTAGAGGGAGTTTGGGACCATATTTTCTCGATCCTCCATGGGAAGGAAACTCCATATGCCATGTGGAAGGCCTTAACAGATCTATATTAGAATAGCAGTAACCATAGGAAGTTGGTGCTGAAAGACAAGCTCTAGAAGATCAAAATGGAAAAGGGCGACACGATCTAGAAATGCATGATCAAGTTCACTCAATGTTGAGATGAGCTTGGAAGTGTTGGGGTCACTGTTTCCACAGATGATTTGGTGAGCCTAGCTCTTCTAGGCATTCCCAAGAGATGGCATAGCTACCAGACTCTGCTAATGGGAGGGAGAAGCTTCGAAATTGGGAGTGACTTTGGTCTGATTTGGCTCAAGAAGAAATCAGGTAGAGGACCAGAGATGAGGAAAATTGTGTCTTGGCTGGAAAGGTGAAGAAAGGAAAAGGGAAGGCGTCCCATTCCAAATCAAATACCGGAAAGGTAAGCAAGAAGTGAGACTTGTCAAAGGTGAAATGTTTCAACTATCATGAGCATTGGCACTATGCCACAAATTGTCCACAAAAGAAGAACAACAAGAAGGCCTCAGGAGGAGTAGCAGGTGAAGCATTAGATTTGAAATTTGAGTTAGACATCACCCTCATCACATGCATGGTGTCATCGATGTTGGGATCTGTGTGGTACTTGGATAGTGGAGTCTCATTCCACATGACCGACAACAAATAATTCTTCAGCAGCTTGGAGGAGAAGGATATCTAGATGCACATCGAGATGGGTGATGACAATAGGTATAGAGCTACTAGGATTGGTACAGTTACTTTCTAGAGAGAGTCAGGTAAACCGCTCATGCTAAAAGATGTCATGCATGTACCTGGTTTAAAGAAAAATTTGGTTTCTCTTTCTATGTTGGAAGATCATGGATATGATGTGACTTTTAGTGAAGGAAAGTCGTTCCTTCGTCACAAAGCCAAGGGACAGGTGAAAAAAATTGGGGTTCGGGTGAATGACCTCTACGAACTTGATGTGGATGAATGCACATCATTGAGTAGTAAAGCAGAGAAGGTGGTGAGCCGAGACATCGGTGAGTTATGGCACATGAGGTTGGGCCATCTTCATCACAACGATTTGAGGATCATGTAACATATTTCTATAGGGCTTCCCAAGGGTACACTTGCATAGAGAGACACATGCAAAGGGTGTACTATGGGGAAGTATACAAAGGCCACCTTTCATGATAAGGAAATTCGAGCAATGAAAATCCTTGAGAGAGTTAGCTTAGACGTGTGTGGAACGTTATCAACAAATTTCACAAAAAAGAACATGTATTATGTGATTTTTGTTAATGATTTTTCAAGAAAGTGTTGGATTTTATTCATGCAGAAGAAATGTCAAACGTTCTCCAAGTTTCATGAGTTCAAGGAACTCGTCGAGAAAGATACATGGAAGAAGGTGAAGGCTCTCAAGAGCGACAATGGTGGATAATACATCTCTAATGAATTCAAGAACTTTTGTGCCATAGAAGGAATTCAAAGAGAATTGGTTGCACCTCATAACCCACAACATAATGGGGTTGCAGAGAGAAAGAACAAAACTATTGTGGGAGAAACATGAGCTATGCTGCATGATCAGGGCCTACTGTTGCATCTGTGTGCAGAGGCATACAATACAAAAATATTTGTGTAGAGCATAAGTCCTCATCGGATAATTGGGATGAGTACAGTATAAGAGGATTTTTCGGGTAAGAAACCAACTGTTTCATATTTTAATTTTTTTTGGCTCATCTGTCTATTTCCATGTGACCAAAGATGCCAGGAAGAAGCTTGAGCCAACAACACTGTTGGGATATTTGTGGGGTACACGGATACGCCTCATAACTATCGAGTGTACTTTCCAGCACATCAGATGACAATGGTAAAAAGAGATGTGAAGTATGATGAAGACAAAGCCATGCGATTGTCCCTTGAGAGGGAGCTCTAGCTGCATGCAGTTGAGGAGTTATTAGCTCCAAAGGATGTGAATCAACCACAAGCAGAGGAAAATTGAGTGGTAGAAACCACTCATGCAGAGCCATCCACCATATATGGAAGGAAGCACACTAGAGAGGCTGAGAGATTATTACTGGATGCAAGAGATAATGTGGGAGCACCCACATCACAATGCAGGAAAATAAATTTCCCGGAGTGGTACACAAGATACATGGCTCTTATGAGTGAAGGTATTGAAATAGAACCATCCTCTTTTGAGGAAGTAGTGCAAAAAACGGTGTGGGTTGATGCCATGGTTTAGGATTATGACTCCATTATTAGGAACAATGCATGGGAAGTGGTCGCAAGACCAGTGGGGAAGTAAGTGCTAGGATCTAGATGGGTCTACAAGGTGAAGCAGGCAATAGATGGGAGTGTGGAGAAACACAAGGCTAGATTTGTGGCCATAGGGTTCTCTCAGGTGGAGGGGATTGACTATGATGAGAATTTTGCACTAGACGCAAGGTACTCATCCATTAGATCCATCCTTGTACTCTCTACGCAAATGGGATGGTAGATACATCAGATGAATGTAAAGACAACCTTTCTCAATGGAGTTATTGAGGAAGAAGTGTACATTGAGTAGCCGGAAGGTTTTGATACCTTAGATAGGGAGTCACATGTGTTCAGACTCAAGAGAGTATTGTATGGGCTGAAGCAAGCACCTCGTGCTTGGTAAACTAGGATTGAAAAATATTTCACCGGGTTGGGCTTCACCAAGATTGAAGTGGATGCGAACCTATACCATATTATGGTTGATGGTAAGCTTTTGATTATTGTACTTTATGTTGATGATCTGATACTGATAGGTGATAAGTGACTCATAAGTCTTGCAAAGATGATCTTGCAAGAGAATTTGAGATGGACATGGGGCTCTTGCACTATTTCCTTGGATTTGAAATATGGCAAAGAGATTGGGAGCTATTTGTATCTCAGGGAAAGTATGCCAAGGAGATTTTGAGGAAGTTAGACATGGAGGGCAAAAAACCCATGGAGACTCCTTTTGCAGGAAATTGAAGGAAGGAGGATGCTACTTTAGGTGAAGTACTAGATGTTACTGTTTATAGGTAGCTAGTGGGTTCACTCATGTATTTGGTGAACACACGACCCAACATATGCTACGCAGTTAACCAAATGAACCAAGATATGGTTAATCCCACCAAGCTATTTTGGAAGGCAAGGAAGCATGTGTTGAGATATATCAGGGGCACTACAAAGTATGGATTATGGTTCAGACAGACAAAGGGAGTGAAGCTTCAAGGCTTCATTGATGCAGATTGGGTTGGGATTCCATCTAACCAGAAGAGCGCATCAGGAGGCATCTTAAACATATGATAAATTTTTTTTTTTTGCTACAACAAGAAATGAATATTAGTTGCACTCAGTTCAACAGAGGCAGAGTGACATGGCATCCAGTCGGGTTGCATGCGAGGCCATCTGGAGGAGGAAGATACTTGTTGGTTTGTTTGGTCAGCATATGGATCCGTTGATGATACATTGTGATAACCAGAGTTACATCAAACTCTCGGTTAATCTAGTATTCCATGATAGGTCCAAGTATATTGATATTTGGTATCACCATATCAGAGATTGTGTTCAAAGGAGGATTATGTCATTATAGTACATTCCCACAGAGGTGTTGGATGTAGACATCTTGACGAAGGTGATGACAAGAAGAAAATAAAAATACCACAGAGACAGATTTGGGGTAGTAGATAATCCCTTTCTTGTTGAGAGGGAGTGTTGAAATGACACCCCAAAGCGGGGCTTCTAATTTAATTTTCCCTTAAATAAATTGGAAGAGAAATTGTAATTTCATCTCATAACAACTTGTATTAGTTAACTAGGTAAGAATGACTGAGTTATCTTAGCAAATTCGAGTTGAGGATCAAAGAGGATGCATGTAGAGTGATTCCATAATTTAAGGGTGTCCAGTTGTAGTTATTCACGAGTTTTAATTAGTTAACTCAATAAATTGAATTAAAATAAGTTTAACTAGTTCTAACTGAGTGATGTGTTAGTGAGAGGTCTAGCGAATTAAATCTGATTTAATTCACAATGAGTGATCAATCAGTTAACTGATAATTCACTATAATTAGCCGTTGCATGTCAGTTTTGAGGAATACCCAGTTGAGATGAAAGTTAAAGGGAAGATAACTATTAGTTGTATAATTAGAAAATTGCACAGGTCATTTATAGAGTCAGTTGGAGGCGTAGGAAGGATTGCACAATTATTCCAAGGGATTTTCCTATTTAATAGGGCCTTAATTTCTCAAGGAATGTGTGATCAAGGAAGGCTAAGTAGAGGCAAAGAATTGGCTAATTATTTGTCTGGTTTTTTAGGAATACAGTTGGCAGAGTGCAGGAGTTCTCTTGTGAGAGAAATCATTGTATTGTTTCATGATCCTTGACTTTATATAATATACAGATAGTGGGGTTTTAGGCAGTGTGATTTCCCCAGATACATCTTGTGTTGTGCGATTTTTTTTTTCTTTCTCTTACTTGTTTATGTGGTTGTGTGATCGTATTTTTTTTTCGCAAATTGTAGAAGAGATTCATTATCTTGTTTTAGTACATTATAAGATCATATTGAATCTCGTGGTTATATTTTCTACACCTCTTGCCTCTAGATGTGTGGCCTGAACACAAACTTCATATAAATTTGAATGATTAAACATAATAATAGTATGTCTTAGGTAACTATTCAAGCCGCCAATGTATTTTAAGAAAGTGTCTTGAGATGTCAAATCTACACCCAATATTAGTGTTCTTCTCCTAAATTCTTCAGTATAGATTTTCACACTTTCTCCTTTTTCTTGCCTAAAGTTTTTCTAACCCATTATATATTTTTGAATGTATGCTAATGGATAAAATTGTCTTCTCAAGGCAACAACAAAATCATTCCAAGGGGTTAATACCTTACCATGTTTCTTCATGTCCTCTTGAGTTTTGGCTTCCCACCAAATAAGAGATGCACTTTCCAATCTCAATGAAGCAACTGAATCTTTGTGTCACCATCCTTGATTCTTTGTATCCTACAATACACTTCAAGCTGCCGTTCCCAATTTTATAATATTTCAACATCTACCTATCCATCATACATAGGCAAATCAAACTCAATGTCAAGCTTTAAAAATGGAGTTTTACCATAACCTTTTGGAGAATGTGGAGGTGTTTGTGAAGGGATCGTTGTGGAAGAAGGTGATGGTGAATATGGTGGCGAGTATGGAGGTGAAGAAAATGGTGGTGTCAAAGGTGGTTTGTCACCATTCCAATTACCTTTTGGAGTCTTGTCTCCATATCCTCCATCTCCTTCAGAAGAGTTATCTCCCTTTGAAGGATTAGATCTCTCACCTAGCATCCTTGTGCTTCTCTCCTCATAGAGAACTTTCACCATTCTTTTCATATCAAAGAATGCTTTCCTAAAGGCTTTTTCATCCTCTGACATATTGTAAGGCTCTCCTTCACATGGCATACATGCTGAATCTTCAACTGCAATTTGAGGTGGATATTGTGGCAAACTCGCTCTCTTTGTCTTTGACCTAACTTGAGGACTTGCAACCACAAGCTTTCCTTCTCCTCTTTTGAGCTTAAACCTTGTAATCATCACATACACTTGTAAACAATTAAGCCCTCGCAGCAACAAAGAAAACCTAAGCTCTGATACCAAACTGATTTGTATGTGAAGTTGCTTGAAGATGATGTAAATTTTGCAAGTATTTGATTAGGGTTTTAAGCCTCTTTTGACAAATTATTAAACACATAAACATGGAATTAAAACTCATTTTTTGCTGAAAAACAAGAGACAATATCACCATAACAACAAACACACAACAATAATTGATGAAGGAGTTCACCCCTCCTAGGCTACATCTCCTGGTCCAACTTCCAATGGCTCGACCTCTTTTATTATGCTCAAAAAATGGTGTTCACATACATTTACAATGCTTAAATGGCTATACTAATAGCTCCAATGGCTTCAGAGCACCAAAAACCCCTGTCTAGCCTTTTTTTTCTTGCAAAAATGATAAAAACTGAAGAAATTATGAGCCTCTCAAGTTCTTCAGCTATTCGTCCTACAAATTGGCGTTGCCTGCAAACCGCCATACAAATTCGCCCCAAAAAGTGCTAACAGGGAAACTTTTTCGCCAATCACTGGTGCAAATTGTGGTCTCATTAATTTTTCCTCCAACGACCAAAGTCCGAATATTTTAATATAAATTTCATCGGGACGAATATTTTAATATAAAAATAAGGGGGGCCGAGCTAAGCCCTGGCCCCTGGTCCAACCCCGTATTATACGTGGGCGTGGTGACCATCGCTGGGGGTAGCCCCGACACGCCCCCCATACCCCACATATATAGCATTTAAATATAAATGTTAAACTATACATGTTAAGTAACACTTGTATGGTGTGCTGGTAAGGTGCAAGTCTTGCCACTCGGAGGTTGTGTGTTCAAATTTGTTGGAGTGGTTTATGCCCATAACCAAACTTTTGGTCGGCCACTAGGGTGCCATGTGGTGACCTCGGTCCAGCCAATCAACCAATGAAAACACACCATTTCACATTCAATTTGAATGTGACAATTGGTGGCCATTCATCGACCGAAAAATTCAGGTCAACCCTACACAGTCAAGGTCAAGTAAGCAGGACTGCTGATGGGGCAACCCTATACCTCCACAAACAATTTTTTGTTGTTGAAGCATGAACGTTTCCACAGTCAGATACATAATGCAGAATAGAGCTTCTGGAATCCTATGTAATATGATTGAAGAGCTTGAGAGTCAGATACATAATGCAAAATAGAGCTTCTGGAATCCTATGTAATATGATTGAAGAGCTCGACGTTTCGGGTGAAAATTTTATCCTAAATTATTATTTTCAAATTAATTTTTAATTTAATTTTATAATTAAATGAATTTTAACTTAATATAACCAAATCATTCTCCAACGACTAATTCAAATTAATTAATTTTTAATTCAATGAATTAGTTTATTAATAATATTATTCATTTAATATTTTATAATTTCTCCCTAAACACTAATTTTGAATCCTAACAATTTCGTCGAATTTAACAGCTAGGATTCATTCTTATTTATACTTTAGCATCTGCACTCTTCCTATCTTATTCTTAGTGTCCTCCTCTTGAAGATGGGTGAAGTGTTCACCTAAAACATCGAGCTCTTCAATCATATTACACAATATTCGAGAAGCTCTAATCTACAATTTTTTGTTGTTGTTTACCCAAACGAATAGATCGTGATTGCAGGAACATACATAGTCGATTTTCCACGAAATGAATTGCACTGGATTCAAAACAATAAAATCTACGCAAGCGCACATGTTTTGTTTCATTATGAAAACTTTGAATTTTGAGCATAAATTTGATCACCAAATCAGGTAGTTATAACATCATGTAACTGATACATTCAGTCTATATCCATGTCACACAAAATAAAAGTAATATTTTCCACCCCCTTTACCTCGTCATGGATGAAATGAAACGTTTGAGGTGAATAAGAAGTGTTTGGGCTTGACTCCAGGGCCTTCAACATAGTTGGAGTCTCTTGTTGTTCTATTATTTGAGTAACTAGAGATTGGGATGGCTCGTTCCCCCTAGGTCGTATCAAGCGTGCCAATTTTCCCAACTTATCCAAAATGTGTTGCTAGCTTTGCTGGATGTTGGTGAGGTTTATTTGGTCTGATTCTCGACTCTGCACAACACATCATCTACCATCTCTTTAATTGCCTCAGCAAGGTGTTCTACACAATCCTTGATTGTCCATGTTTGTGGGTCAACCCAAGTTGCCTTGCATTTCTTCCTCGCTCGAGAGATACCTTCACTCGAACTGCCTGAAGTGGTTCACTTGACACTGACGCTAACTGTAGTGGATGGGATCTGGCCTTGTGATTTCACTGATGCTTCCCCTCCCAGTTCCTGTTATTCTTTGTGCTCGACATTGCTCTCTATATTTTCTGCATCCTTCTCTCCTTCCATTGGTATCTTCCAATCCTCTCCCCATTCAATGATCACATATTCTATATCTTTATCAATCAGCTGGTATTGAAAAATGTGCCATATCTTGTCTCGATCTCACTTAGCTTAGATATACAAATGATGTGTATTAGTCTTGAATTGAATGAAACTCTAATACTACTGGAAGAATTCTTCATAAAGGCGCGGGGTTTGCTTTATAGCCCAATAAATCATATCCTAAAAAAGAAAGAAGATGATAGGAATTTGCATCTTCCACTCCGGAATTGTAGTAGCCCATCGATGTTTGTATCATGCAACTTCGATAACGAGTCTAGTATCCTCGAGTGTTTGGAAATGTGGCAACTTTTCCCATGTGATAAAGGCGATCATAATGAGTAACCATTCATAGTGAAACTCAAAATTTTTCTCTTGCACCACCCTATAGTCCTCGATGAATTGTTTGTATAGGTAATTGGCCCAATTCATGATTACCCCTTCCGTGGATAAGTTTTCTGGCTCAATCGCTCTTGTTGACACCTCGTCCTTTCTGCACTTCCTAAGTACCTTACAGGGCAACAATTTCTTGGAAAACTCGGTAGCTTAATTCATGATCTATGCAACCCTAAATTCCCTTTTTCCCTTGGTGGTTCCATGCTTATTCTTCATTTTTTCATCTGAATTCTTAGATGACTCTGTAAACCTTTATGCTCCTTATCCGGGGAGATTGGAGTTCTGGAACAGAATGGATGTTTGCGGCCCGCTATATCTGAGCAACCTTATGATTACTGGGGATTTTAATTGTGCACTTGATGACAGAGATTTATGGGGTGTGAGATGTAGACGGGACCCTTTAGCTAAAGATATAAATGGGATTTTCTTAAATACTGGTTTTTGTGATATACAGTTCAAGGAATCTTGTCTTACCTGGTTAAATGGGAGATCTAGAACTGAATTTATTGGGAAGAATATTGATAGGTTTGTCATTTGTAATGGTCTTCGTCTTAGAATGGACAGTATTGAAGCGGAGGCGGAGGACCTTATGGTCTCTGATCATAGACCTATTGTTATCAAATGGGATTTTGAAAGGAGGAAAGGTGGCATCCCTTTCAAATTTAATCGAACTTGGCTTGAGGATTCCTCTTTCAATAAGATGATAAAAGATTTTTTAAGAATCAACAAGAGGTCGGATGGTTCATCTCCGATGACATACTTATCAAACTTATTGAAGGATCTGAAGAGAGAGGTCAAAAGATGGGAAGCTGGATAGAAATCCAAAATAAAGGAAGGAACCAGAGACATAAGGTTGGAAAGATCAAAGATCATAAAGGACGTTGAGGAGGGGAGACCCATTTCGGATTACTAGGTGAAGCTAAAGGCTTTGGAAGCTGAATACAAAAATTTCCTTCTTATTGAAGAAAAGGGATGGAGACTAAAAATTAGAGTTAATTGGCTTCAAAGTGGGGACATAAATACTAAATTATTCCATAAGGTCGCAAATGGCAGGAGGAGTGCTAACGCCATCTGGAACATTGAAGTGGAGGGTAAAAAGTATAACTCCACGAAGGGGATAAAGGGGGCGGCGGTGGAATTTTTTGGAAATATATTTAAAAAACAGGAGTTGGTTGACATTGTGGGACAGATGGACCATATAAATGAGTTCTCGGTAATGTTATCACAAGAGTATTTATTAAAAATTAAAAGGAAGGTTAGCTCAGATGAGGTGAAATCGTTTCTGAAATCTTTTGCGTTGGATAAGAGTCCAGGGCCGGATGAATGGACCCTAGACTTTTTTCTTCATTTCTTTGACAATTTTTCCAAAGAGCTCATAGACATGGTGGAAGAGATAAGGCTAACGGGGAGGATCCATGGGGCCATCAACTCTACTTTTTTAGCCTTGATTCCAAAAAAGAAGGGGAAGATCACTTTTGATGATTATAAACCAATCTCCCTTTGCAATACTTTGTACAAGCTAAACTCCAAGATCATTGCAGAGCGCATTAAGGGGGCCCTTTCAAAGCATGTCACTGAGGAGTAGTCGGGATTGCTCATGACAGAAGTATCCATGACGCTGTGGTGGTAACACAAGAGATGATTCACTCCATTCAGACCAAAAAGCTAAAGGCTGGTGTCATCAAAATTGATTTAAACAAGGCCTATGATAGGGTTGACTGGAACTTCATTAGATTGATTCTGTACAAAATTGGTTTAGATAGTGAGATGGTGGGGTGGATCATGGGGTTCATCACCCGGACTTCAATGGCTGTGCTCATTAACGGATCTGCTTTTGAGTTTTTTAGTCTGGGGTGGGGTCTGAGACAGGGCTGTGCCTTATCCCCTTTGCTCTTCATCCTGACCATGGATGCTTTGAGTCTGAAGATTAAAAGAGCCATGAGGCTGGGCGCATTCTATGGGATTGATATTTGTCGACAAAAGACTGTCTCATAGTATTTTTGTGGATGATGTCTTGATTTTTGGCGTTATGATTAAGAAGAGTTGGGAGGAATTTAAATCCATTTTAAGTAGCTTTTGTACAGCTTCTGGAATGCTGGTCAGCTATGATAAGTCTTGCATTTTTTATGGGGAAGGTGAGGTAGGAGATTTCCAGGCTCTAGGGAGGTTATTAAATTTCAAGATTTCTCTGCTCAGGGATGGATTTACTTATCTTGGTTTTAGACTGAAGCGCACTATTTATAAGGTAGAGGATTGGAGGTGGTTACCTGAGAAAATCAAGAGAAAGATCAAGGCAAGGTCGACAAGGTGGCTGTCCAGAGGGGGAAGGCTAATCTTAATACCAACGGTCTTACAAAGTTTTCAATTTATTGGGCTCATCTCTACATTTTACCAAAACAAACTATTGCTGAGATAAAGAAACATATTGCTAGTTTCATTTGGTATGGGGGAAAGGATCGAAATTCTATCCATCTGGCTCGACTAGATAGTATCACTTTACCCACTGAAAGAGGAGGCTAGGGGATTCAAGAGATTGATTCTTTTGGTACGGCTCTGTTTCTAAAATCAATCTAGAGAGGTTTGACAAAGGATGACATATGGTCAAAAATTATAAAACTTAAATATCTGGGTTGTAAAGGGCTTGAGGACTGCATGATGATAGGATGGGACTCTGTTCAACTCAGATCCGAAATTTGGAAGGGTTTCTGTAAAGTCAGGTCAGATTTTGAGAAGCATATTGAATGGAACTTTGGAGATGGTAACAAAATCTTGATTGGATGTGATATGTTTAGAGAACGGGGTAGTTCGATTCTCCTTAGCAGTGAAGTCATCTCCCAGATAAACCGGAGAGGTATTTTCTATCTGTGATAGATTGTTAAGGAATGGGATCATGACATACCTAGATGGAAGTCATACAAGGAGGTTGGATTAAATGAGTCATGGAAAGCAGATTGGGAAAAATATATTATAACTGTGAAAGGTTTGGGGCTGAAAAAGGAAGATAAAGGAGATTGCATAACATGGGGCCGAATGACTATGGAGGAACAAAGCAATACAAAAGAAGCTTATAGAGTTATACTAAATAACCATTTGGGCATTGAACAAGAGTCTTGGTTTAAACACATGTGGAAAGTCAAAATGCAACCCAAAATGATGATTTTAATGTGGATGATATGGAGGAATAAAAAACTGACGTGGGAAAATCTACAGAAAAAAGGATGGCAAGGAACTGGCATTTGCATGTTATGTGGGGACAATGAGGAAGGAAATTCACACCTATTCTATAAATGCACTTTCGCCACAGAGAATTTAAGACTGTTGTGTTCCACCCTTAATTTTCCCATTCCAAATTATTCTACCACAAAGGACTGTATTTGCTGGTGGTTTGGGAGGGGAAAAACCTGTAGAGCCATTCGTTTTCTTTTCCACTGGCATATTTAGTCAGGAATAAACGAAAATATTTTTGAAGGAAAAATATGCACCCCTCAGGAGATATGTATAAAGATACATAGCTCAATGGACATGATGAATTTGCTGAGAATGAAACCTAAGCCCCCTTGCGACAAAACCTAGAGACTCCGTCCTTTCGAAATCCACTATCCCGCAGGTTTCTTTGATGGTGCTTCTCAAAATCAGACTTGTGGCTATGGAGCATGGTTAATGGTGGTTCCTGACTGTCACTATAAAATTTTTTGGAATGGGAGTAGAGGTACCAATACTAGGGAAAAAATTCTTGCCAATTGGGGTTTGTTATGGTTTGCTTCCCATCTTTATCTGGAGGAGCTGTGGGTTTATGGGGACTCTAAGGTGATCATTAACCATTTGAATAAAGGAACAGTACTGAATCCGACATACCTTAACCACTGGCTGGAGAGGATTTACACTTTTAAGAGTTCCTTTAACACCATAACTTTCAGTCATGTGTACAGGGAGAAGAATCAGGAAGCTGATCGATTATCAAAAAGAGGACTAAACGACAGTTTTGGAGAAATGGAATACGAGCTTTTTAATTCAAATGGTCTTGGAGCAGTGGGAAAGGTCAAATTTAACTAATGTATTTGTCAATACACAAAAACTGGAAGGATAAATCGTCACATATCATGGCTTTGTTTTTCTCATCTGATTTTTTTTTTTTTGGGAGGAAAGTCACACAGGAAAGGATCCATTTTGGATGTAAGAATTATGTTTAAACTTTTGAAACTTCTTTGAACTATCTCTAAGAGAATGTGTTGAACATACTTTTTTGGATGTAAGAATTTTGTTTAAACATATAAAACTTTTTGAAACTGTCTCTATGAGAATGTATTGGATAGACTTTTTGTAAACGCTCAAAGCTGTTATAATTTTGGAATTGATATGTGCCCTGATACACTATATACACCAGATGTATTTTTCACGCTGAAAAAAAAAATACACCCCCCTGGTTGAGAAGATTACTTAGTAACTTCTGCAGCCTCTCCTTGGGGATGAAACAAGGCTTCTGCAACCTCACCTTGGGGTTGATCCGGGGATACCTCCGATATTTCTTCTGACTGCAGCGGGACAAAAGGGTTCTTTGTTTGAGGCCTATGCGTGGAGGATGTTCCTACAACATTCCCCATAAGTTCACTTTCTCGTGGTAGATTCCTATATATAGACTTTTTTTGGCTCCTTCTTCTCCCCTTATCAATGACCTGGTCTCGGTGTAGTATCTCAAGGTTAGCACGAGCAAAATTTCCATCCAATGCATGCAATAAACATGCCTGCCAACATGCATGGCCTCTCCTAGCAGCCATTGTCCCAATTGATCCAGACGATTACGATATCTCAGGCTGTAACTTCTATACCGATCAATGAACTGTAAGCTCGTATACGTAACAAAGAGACTTTACTTCCCCCACTTCATGTCTGTTGAAAATGGTAACTAGGTTCCGTCTTCATAATTATTTATTTTATGTAAAAAGGAGAATAATAATAATAATAATAATTATTTCATTAGCTAAAATGCTTCTAGGATTTATTGAGTCAAAGAGTCAAAGTCCTATTTGGACCCTTGTAAAGAAAAAATAATCATAATTATGTATTTTATGTAAAAAGGAGAAAAATAATAATAATAATAATTATTTCATTAGCTAAAATGCTTCTAGGATTTATTGAGTCAAAGAGTCAAAGTCCTATTTGGACCCTTGTAAAGAAAAAAGAATATATATATATATTTTTAAATGATATTTTTGGGTTAACTCATTTAAAGAAGCCAAGTAGTCCCTCCAAGATGACAAGTTAGTTCAATGAAGGGATGCGTCTTTTCACACATAAGAACAACTATATATTGTCATATGTCCACCTCCAAAAGATTAAACAATTCAATGTTTTTTTGTGACAACTTCTGAGGCAAGGGCATGCGAAGTTCAGAGGCTACTTTTATGAAAAAGACACATTGTGAGTTTCTTTGGCTATTGGTCCGAAGAATTGCGAGTTTTGTTACAGATGACCTGCAAGCTTTCTGTGAAGGAGAATCTGAAACTAATTTGAATTTTTGATGGGAGAAGACTTGAGATTCTTGTGGTATAAGAGTTGGAATTGATGCTTGTTTCTATGATTGAGATTGATGATATTTCCTGTAATTTGGAGGTCTTGACTTGGCTTCTTGAAGGGTTGGAGTTTTGTCATGGTCTTGGGTCTTGGATTTCTCACTTCGATATGATTCTATAAGAAGAGGATATTTTTATGGGTTTTCCCCCTTGTGAGGTTTTTCCTTGGCTTGAATCATATATCTTTGTGTTCTTATCTCTTGTGATCTTCATGTTCCTATATTTTGGTAATTGCTTGATGAAAGAGGAAAACCTTAATAGTAAAGAAGCCAACAAATTCACAAGTAATTATCATGCAAAGAGAAATTAATCCTAATATACCATCATATTAATTTCTCCACATGCTATGAGAGCTAAGGTTTAATCCTAATATACCAACATCTTAATTTCTCCACATGCTATGAGAGCTAAGGTTGTTAAGGTTGGTAGTTTGAAGATCACATTGTTGTTGACATCCTTGAAGAAGACTCATCTTCATTGTAGTTGACACCACTCCAATAAAATCAAAATCATTATCATCTAAATCATCCAAAGGGTGTGAAACCTATATCTTTCGTTGAATATTCGAGCTCAAGATAGTTTTAACATATTCACACTTGATATAGTACAGAAAGAAGGACTCTATGGCAACCTTAGAAGATCCGATCTTGTAATCTGAATTGAAGATTCACAAATATCTAAATTTTTGATACAAGAGAACTGTAGTGATGAAGTATCAAATTTGAGGTTTCATTAATGTGAAGAAACTTTGATGACAATGCCGCTCAATATGACTATGACTCGTATTCAAGTTTGTGGTTCATATGTCACTTCTAGCTCGCACTTCTACCGTATGCCTCGCACTTGTGGTTTGCTATTTTTTTTTGTGTGGATCATACTGCATACAATGTAGCTCAAATCTACCTCTTTAGTAATCACAATGGTCGTGTCCTATGACTTGCTTCACACTTTATGACTCGCAATAGTTAGCATATTAATCTATGTGTATCGTGGCACGTATCATATCTGTATGTCACACTTGAAATATTTATTTGTGGTACACACTGTGGCCCATGGATCACATCGTATCTCTATACGGTTCGAAGTTTATAATAGTGGCATCACTACATTGAAAGTTTATGCAGTAGCATCACAATAGTATAACTCCCATGACATTGAAGTTTATACAATGGCATAGTGACATCGCATCACAATGGCATCATTCTTATATTTTGGCATTGCTCTTATATGGCCCCGCTTGAATCCTGTAATAACACACTATATTCTTGTAGCTCGCAATGGTTATTCTCTTTGGCTCACATTATCTCACAGTTTCTCTGGTACATATTGATTCAAAGTGGTTTTGGCTCGTATTTATATAATTTATTCTGTGGTGCATCTTACTGTACAGTGGCATCTCTGCTCGGTACTTTGGGACATCGTAGGATATCTCCGAGGTTAACAAAATATATTTACGAGGGCTGCAATTAAATGTAAGACAACAAAGACATAATTGAGTTTTGCATACCCTCAAACTAGATGCATGACTGTGATAGTATATGGTTATGATGAGTACCCTTTGGTGACACTAATAACAGACTCTTGTTGACATATGTTTTGTGAAGATATTTATCTATTGAAGATTGACAGTAACCCTAGTAAGACAATGATCTTCGACCTTGATGCAGAACATTAGGATTCATTGGATGACAATGAAAATAATATTGTCGTATGTTAGAGGATTCTCACTATGACAATAATATAGAAGAGTCACATAATGTCCTCATACCTATAATGTACAACTACAAGTATGGCAGTAATGGATTGAGAAGTATGTATAACAACCATGGGATTTTCTTTCTATACAATGGATTTCACCATGAAACTGACTTGTTTAGAAGAAACCAAAACTCTATAAATAACACTGTAATAATATATATGAAGTCTTATGAAGCACTTCTATGAGAAGTGATCATATACATAGAAGAAGGACTTGTTCCATGAGGCCAACCTGAAAGGAATGATTCATGGGATTAAACAGATTTGCAAGCACATAAATTTGAGTCACCATGTTTGAGGAAAGAGTTAGAAATTCACTAAAGGACGATATCTTGAAGAAATGTGATATCATAAGAAACCAAGGGCGTTGCATAAATATATTTGTAGATCGAACCCTAGCTCGAAGGATGAAGAACTAAGGCACTTGTGATAAAGATAAAAATTTGTTGAACAATGTTGACATTTGAAGAAGAATCGGATCTTTGAAAGGAAAGGATAAGGTAAGGTTACAGAGGTATGTACATTTCATAATATGTGCCAAGTTATCTAGATCACGACGATGGTCATCTAAAAATATCTGCATAAAATATAGATTTGAGACTTTGACATATAAGAGTTTGATGATCAAGTATATAATTTCATATGAAGGCTAGGTCGTGTAATAAATGAAATGGATGTTAGAAAATATCATTAGGATTTTGCAGCATTTTTCAATGCATGGATGACAAGTTTTGATAAACTAGGTCCTTCTTTCATTTCTTCATTCAATCGTCCCAAAGATGGATCTCCATGGAGATTCGAAATGTCGACCTATATTCTCTGACACTGTGGAAAATCCGGATTCTTCTTCATCAAGTTTTGATAACTATAAATAACCCAGGGTTTGTATATCTTATAGTTTGTAATGTCTTAAATTTTTTTGGTATCGAGGGTTCGTAAACCATAGAGACTTAGATTGGAAAAACCCTAGAAAAAAAACCCTAACAAATTGTTTTTGCTACAAAAAGAATCTAGCTTTTAAGTTTGAAAGGTATGTCACCATGATGATATCCTTAGGGGAAGCAAGCTGTTTGGTCTCAATCTAGTCTCCTAAATTGAGCTCATTTAATTGTCAACCAGGGTTGGTAAACTGCTGAAGTGAAGTGTATTGTATGTACCTAGGTGTTTGTTTCTTAATGCGTTGTATGTACCTAGGTGTTTGTTTCTTAATGCGTTGTGTGTAGTGTTTTATGATGTTTTTGGTCTTTTGTGATGATTTATGATGTTTTTGGTCTTTTGGTAGTTTTATGTTCACAACGAAAATGACTAGAAAGCTAATGGAAAGGAGCTAATGATTAAAAACAGAGTGAAGCCTAATTGGTTGGTGGCAAATGACAAATGCAAATGCAATACTGAAACAGAATCAAATCTAAACTATGACTAAGCAGAAACAAAGCTTGATAATGACTTTTAAACAAATGATTCAAAACATAAACTCAACTTGTCAAATGCTTTCATCAAAGGTGTTTTGAGAGAGAGCTTGAGACATGGTCAATTAAGTATGCAAATCCTATCTAAACAGTTAAACAACTAACTTATAATGATGCAACATTTCATCCTTGATTAGAGATTTGTTGAAGCAAATTTGGAATAAAACATTTATACCATCATAAGATCTTCTATTCTAGGACTAGTTCCTAACCCTATTCTGCAATTTAGTTTAATGACACTACACTTCACTCAAAGGTTATGGATTTTTGAAATAGTTTTTTGAGGAAATGTTGGTTTGTGAGATGATAAGGAAGTTGCAGAAGTACTTCAGGCCTTAAAATGATATTGTCTTCTGTTCATATGGTTATGAATCAATTATGGATTTTAGAACAAGAAGAGGTTTGTAAATAATGAAGGTTGTTTTGTTAAGTTTAACAACTGAAGTAATCTAATATGCAGTGAATGACAACTGAATGTGGAGTGCCAATGCAATGAGTGAAGCTAAAACTGTACTTAAGATGTCACTAGTCTAAAATAGTGTTAAACTACAAGTCATTATCAAACTTAAAACAACTGAACATGAGTTAAGTGAAATTAAACTCCGGAGTATCCTAACTATGCTATGCAAACATAAAGACTGAAAGCAATTAAAAACTAAGATATCATGGCTATCTCCCACTCATCATTATGATATTTTGGACAAGCGTTTAAGAGCAAGGACAGCTATGGTACTTAGTG